>WJQU01002292.1:0-25000 GCA_029228625.1 Pseudolycoriella hygida | reverse complement strand
CGAACTTCCTATGAGGCCGTCCGACGCACTTCTGTGAATCCAGCAGTTTCTTGTACGATCTCTTTCGCCATGGAAAAACTTCTCTAATAAAATGTTATTTTAGCTTGTACTCCATCAAGGGTTTGGTTTGTAAGCAGACACGGTGGACGGTTCCCTCATCCGCCAGAACTGCAGGACATGTTTGATTTCGCCGACTCAACCGTAAGTTGTCATACAGTGAGCACTAATGGTCAAAGATTATCATCAAGATTTGTTGTAGATTCAAGCGGACATTGTTCGAAATTACGAGGCTGGTCGAACAACGTTGTGTAGACAGGATTTTGAGGCGATTCGAGACTGGAGGAGAGACTCAAATCTTACTTTAGATCAAGCCAGTTTAACAACGGAAGCCGGTAGAGTCGGAATGCGAAATATAGCCCGACGGTACCAACAATTTTTCCCAACTCTTTTCACCGAAACTTACGATCGGCAACGCTTTCTGTTCCGACACACCAATGCGATTCGAACAAATCAATCCATTCGAGCATTTGCTAGTGGTCTTTTTGGCGAAACTGAATCGGAAAATGTGGTGTTCGAAGATGTGCCTGAGAATGATTTCTTCATGCGACCGATTGATTTCTGTCCTGAATTCAGAGAGGAAGTTGCCGATCAACATCAGCAATTAGCTTTCGAAAATGGACCGGAATTTGAAGGAATGATGGAAGAAATTAACAGAAAACTCGGATTTTTCGGCTCAAGGCAGTTGAGTGTGGACACAGTTTTGGTTATGTGGGAATGGTGTAGATTCGAAACGGCGAGCACCTTCGAACTTTCCGAATCGGAAATCGGTGAACCTTCGGCATGGTGCGTTCCATTCAGCATTGTACGTAAAGCGTTCGATTGGATTATCAGCCAAAAAATCAAACACAATCTCAGTCAAAAGCTAGTCCGATACTTGGCTTCTCGATGTTCGCGTTTGATTTTCTGCAAACAATTTTCCTCACCAAAGTTTTTTCTATTATTTTACATCGTTTTGTTTATCTCAGAGCCATCAATCCATATTGGAATATTACCGCGACTTGGGTTACTATTACTTTACCGGTTATGGTGTACGCAATCAACGTTTAATACAAAATCTCAATTGCGGCTTAATGCAAGATTTGCTCAATCATGTGCAAACAAACAACAGCGCCGACACAACGGTACGAGTCTTTGGAACTCACTCACAAGTGGTGCATGCGCTAATGGTCACTCTGGGTGTATTCAGAGATGACGTTAGCCTCAACCAACACAATTTTGCACAACAGACTTCAAGAAACTGGAAAACCAGCATAATGACTCCAAGTGGTGCGAATTTAGTTGTCGTTCGCTACGAGTAAGTACACAAATGCATTTTTGACTCCGAAATTTTGCGAGCTTTAAGCGCCGCCATGTTAAATCAAAGAAATTGGCTCTGATTTGTCGTGAGCTTTCTTCGGAATTACGAAGCTTAAAATAACAAACAAAAGCTTCGAAAGACACACTCGGCAAGCTTACAATATTTCTCATTTTAGTTGCGCTGACGGTGACCATGACTTAGTGTTTTTAATGAATGAGAGACCGATTTTGGTTCCTGGCTGTGACACTCAAACTGGCATTTGTAAATTAAGTTTTATTTTAAACCGATTCCAACGTTTCATCGGAGTCAACTGTGCGGATCTTTATTGTTCCAGCAACTAAGATCTCTTTGAAAGTGGTTTTTAATGTGTAACGAATCGAACGTGTAAATAAATGAATGATTATTGGAGTCTTTTGAATTCAAGTTTATCTTGGAGTTTCAATGCGAAGATGAATGATATTAAAAAGGATAATTGGCTTCCTCCGTATCGCTGATGAATTTACGCGTTGAGCGAAGGCAACCTAAATGGCTTTGGGTAAATCTTGTACGACTTTCATAAATCTTTTCTTTATCTCTTCTTTGAGTGTAAGGGTTCAATACAAGTTTTTTTATTTGCGCCATCAAACCAATAAGAATCTAAAAATGGGTCTCCCTAGGACCCTACGTGATTTTCTATTCGATTTTCTTGATTATTTTTAGAGGTGAGCGGGCTGCCCGAAAATCTGAAAAAACCCGACCCGACCCGAACCCGAATCGATTTTCACTGGTTTCGGGTTCGGACTTTCGGGTCTTGAAAATCCCGAGAGGGTGGGTTTCGGGCGTACTTTTTATCGGGTTGAAGATTCGGTTACATAAAAAAACCGAAATCGATTTGTGAAAATTATTGATGAAAATTATGCACCGAAAAGTTTAACTATGAAGAAATTATGGAAGACAAAAAATGAAATTAAAAAATAGAAAAAAGTCAAAAATTTAATTTTTTGAAAAAAATGCCGCAGTTAGCCGAAAAGGTTTCAAAAATGTTCTTCGCCGCCGCCGAAAATGACGATCAAAAAGTACTCCAATAAACCGAAGTGGTGGCCGCCTGATCTTCAACGTCTGAAAAATCGACGGGACAAACTGTTTAAACGGAAGAATGGAGATGGATCGATCACTGAATACGAAGCAGCGCAGGAAGCCTTCAACGATGAAAACGAACGTCGACACAACGAATACATCCGTCTCACGCAAGCAAATATCAAGTCGAATCCGGCTGAATTGTGTAAATTCGCCAAATTGAAGGGTGGAGTCGAACGATACCATGACCTAATGCATTACGGTGACAGAACTGGTAAATCGACCGAAGAAATCGTTGATCTATTCGCCGATTACTTCGAATCATTGTACGAGCCGGACGAAACGAATTGGGAATTAGACGATGTATACGATCCGATAAACGGTGCAGAGGAAATTCGTCTCTCGTTATTTGATATTGAAGCAGCCATTCATTCACTAGACTGGAAAAGCGGTGCTGGTCCAGATGAAATTAAGCCGTTTGTAATCAAAATGTGCGCATCGACATGGCCCATGGTCGCATGGCCCATTTGGCTGCTGTATCAGAAAGCATTTAAACTAGCGGTAGCGGTAGCGCTAGTAAAATTGAAATAACTAAATGACTTTTTTTATTAAAACAATTCAACCCGAAATTCTTTCGGGTAATAGAACTCGACCCGAAATTTTTTCGGGTAACAGAACTCGACCCGAATTTTTTTCGGGCAATACAACTCGGCCCGAACTTCTTTCGGGCGGTCGGATTTCGGGTTTGAATTTCCAGTCGGGTTCGGGTCGGGTCGAGTCGAGCTACCAACACGTGTTTCAGGGTTTCGGGGAAATGTGGCCCAATTCTGGGATATGGTCATTTCTAGAATTAGGCAGGATGACGCATATCTCTAGAACTATGAGAGTTAGAAAGTTGCTTCTAAGAGCAAAGTTGTAGAGAATTAAATTTTAGCGAACACGTGTCTCAGAGTTTTAGAGAAATATGGCCCAATCCTTGCGATATGGCCACTTCTAGAATTCGGAGGGTTCACCTTATTAGTAATATTACAAGTGTGCGTTACGGTATCGCACACCTGTAAAATTACTCATAACAGTATTCCTCTGTAATATACTATTATTTATACTCCACAATCTGAAATTTTCTCGTTTCAATAAATCAAAACAAAAGCCCTCGTCCCTTCTTCCAGAACAACTGATACCAATTTAGGTGACGCTTACAGCTTCGGAACGCAAAAAGTTTTTTTCAAGTATTTTCGATCAAAAAAATGCGTCACAAATGCCGGACCCTCCCAGCGCTTTCAGATAAGTGAAAGTTAATGAAAATAAGATCTCCAGCGCCGTTGTAGGGGTCGAATTTATCGCTCCAGTTATGCTAAGGCACCTTAGTTAGCTCCTTCGCCCCACTCACAGCTTCCACCGTGTAGTAACAAACCATGCTGACGTTCCACAGAATAGGTTTCACTATCGCTTCGTACAGCCAGTATAGGACTGAGGGTCGAAGCCCCTAATTTTTACCGAACGCACTATGACATCGCCAGAAAGCTTTGACTGCTTTGCTGATCCTCTCCGCTCTATGCTCTTTCCATGTCATCTCTTTGTCTTGTATTACTATAAGGTATTTCACTTTCTCGGCCAACACGAGTTGCTTTCCGAAGAGCTTCAACATCGCCAATTCAGACATCTTTCTCCTAGTCGTGAACAGCACGTGAATAGACGAAAAGCCCTCTGCATCAGCTGCCCAAGAACTACAAGTCTATGGTACAAACAAGAGATATGAGATTAATCAGCAAAACGATTTTGGGGAATAAATAAAAGTCGCATCTGTAACAGTGTTCTGCTGTAATATACTATCAACTGTGCTCGTGCTCATGTGTATGGCTACAATTTCTAACTATTAAATTTTCTGTTTGTTTAATATTGCGTAGATGCTTCAAGTTGTCGCTGAAAATGGTCGTAAGCATTAACAGGACGATTATTGAATTTCCGGAAGTAAACTTCCTTTTCGGGTAAAGTTGGCACCACTGGGAAGATATTGGCATCGCCATCAGGACTTATAAAGTAAACCAAACTCTGGCGAGGATTATGAGCTTCTCTTCCTTCAGTGATGATTTTTACTCGATGTAGCTATTAATTTCTGTAGGTCAGATATGATTCAACAACGAAAATTGACTTCGACTTACCGCAGCTCGGAAATGGCCACCAGTCCAGTACTCCATCAATTGTTCACTGTTTAAAAGAATCGCATTTTCAATAGGTACAGCCGAAATCCATTGTCCATCCGTTGTTTTCACCTACATGAGTTTCATCAATGACTTCATTTAGCTTGGTGTGACAGGAGTCGTACCTCTAAACCGCCAATCATATCCTGAATGAGAAAAGTGATAGTTCCCCAATCTCTGTGCTCGCCGCAACGAATAGCATTTTCCGGAAAATTGTCGTCTGGATTCAGTGTGTAGTAATAAAGGCTTCGCATTACTGTTTGCGTTTTGATTGAATGATCGCCAAGACTTCTGTGCTTTGAAGTTAACGTTCCTTCCTCAAGATCCAAGCAGATTTCAAAGCATCGCAGGATTTTTTTACCTGCATTTTCCATATCACTTCTCACGTCGTCGAAAGCTGGCTTGAAATCTGGCAACTCGTCGCGGGGAAACATTTTTTCATCGTAACCATCCGCTCCCCAACAGTCCCAGAATTCTCGAAGTTCGGTGGAGATTTCTTCGCCTTCATTTAAACAAAGCGAAAAAATTGATCCGAAAAAATTTCATTGCAAAAGCAACGAGACTGCCGAAAAATTTCTATTTTTACTTACCGTTCCTCGCCGGGGCTGGAATATCCGTGAAATGATTTTATGGGAGAAATTTTTCTGTATTTCAATTTTGTTTCAGCTGGTAATTCAAAGAATTCCTTTGAAACTTCGTAGATTTTCTTGATCTGATTAATGAGGAACATTGTTAGGAGTAATCAACTATTTGGATAATCGGCAATGAACCTTTTCAATAGGAACTCCATGATTTATTAGATTGCACATTCCGATCCCAGTCATTGCTTTGCCTATTTCTCGAGCAACAATCTTGTAGTCTTCAAAACTTACATCCTCAAAAGCTCCTTCAGCGATTGGTGAGTAGTCAATCGATGGAATCATGTCGCCAAGCTTGAAAATCGGAAAGAAAGTTACATTGACAACTCGAGGTGGAAACAGAAAGACAATATTCTTACGTTTTCAGTAGATGTTAGCTGTATGACAGATAAGGTTTAATTTTTTCACTTCAACTCAATTTTCAAAAGCGAATTGTAATAAAAATGATAGAATAGAACGAATGACGACCTTGAATAAATTACAAAGTGTATAGGCGTCAACTTTAGTTTTTCTTGTACAGCTCAACATCGCCGGCGAAATCGAAAATATCGTTCGCTCAGTAGTGCTCAGTTTACTTTAAGAGAATTTCAGATGATCAAAACTTAAAACGTTATTCCGCCTCCCTTGAGATGACGTGGCGCTGCAACGCGGGGGCTGTGGGACATAGTGGACTGCGTCAGAACAGTCTGCGCTTTGAAATGGGCGACTGCACCACTAGTCTTTCCTGGGCAACCTGGTTGGCGAGAATACAGTAGGAAGATGATAGTATTCCGGGCCTTACCTAGGTCGCGGAGGGTTACGCAAAGTTGCCGCAAATAGGTGGAGTCACTTCGTGGACTCGAGTTAATTGGGCGTATCTCAATTAAACGTTCATGAGAGCCGTGCGGTTAAGACTATGTCAGGTACGCACGTTAATATGCAATCACTTCGTGTCCCTTGAGATGACGTTTCTCAAATTTTCTCAAAAATAGGTCCTGCTACCACCACAGTCACATTCTCTTGAACTTTTTTAAAATATAATTTCTTTTCAGAAAACTGACTACAACTTTGCCTCAAACTGCCACAGTAAAGATATGATTCATCCTTTTCCAAATTGGGGAGTGTTTTCAAGAAACCCTGAATAAATGTGCTCTAAAATTTTATTCTCTACAACTTTGTCTTTGGGAGCCATTTTCTAACTGATATGGTTTTACAGGGGTAATGTTGGATATGAGGTCATCAAAATATTTTACCAAGAAGTGTCGGAAATAACTTCCATAACTTCTGAAAGCAAAACAAATTCGATCATTTTTCCATCAGTCGTTTTGTTCTATTTGTAGAACTTATTCTTCAAGACGCCGCCTCTGCCAAAGCATGTCGCCTCACAACTCGTATCGAATTATGAAAAAGCAGCAGGTTTTTCTCTAATCACTGCGCAGATCTTAATGAAACAAGTTGATCCGTCACAGGGGCTTTCGATGCTACACAAGACTTCTGACTCAACTGAGTTCAATTCCTAATCAACTGCGTGCAGTCATTCCTCTATACAATATTACTGGTTTTGTTGCTGCAACGCTAACTTGGCGCCATACGAGTATTTAATTAAATGATAGAGTCAATTTTGGTTTTGGCAAAAACTTCCTCTAATGACAGTGAATTCGCAAATTTAAATAAATAGTTTTCTTATATTCAAAAATCTAGTTCATACCGGTTCTTCGTAACAATCGAAATATTCTCTAGTCGAAAAAAATTATCTGCAGCCGCGAAATTCTAATTTTTTTGTTCTTTTTTAACTTAAATGAGAAGACCAGTTGTATAGCTTAAGTTGTGAGTCAGGTCCAGGTGACTGCTAAATCCAACAAAAAACTTGAAGCAGATAAAAATTACGCAATAGGGTGTGACTACCCTACCCAGACACAAACTTAGACTCAAATATTTGATACGCGTAGTAGGGTACATTGAGTTTCCATTTCCAGTGTACCCTAATAGGTTACATGTCGCTGGCACCCCCACCATCTAGTATCATATTATTTTATTACCAATTATTTGGGGCTGGTTTAGGGCTGAATATGGCTGCAATCCTTAAGCTTAGGGCTACCATAGTATTCGAGCCCTGAACGATTGAAGTGGTCGAACATGTCGTTTTAGCGTTAGTGATGTACTGGTGTTGTACAAGTGATGTGTATATGGTGGTAGAATTTTTTACTTCACATATGGCTCAAAACGCAGCAAAGAGAATTTTTTTTCTCTTTTACTCTAACATTTATAGCATGTGTTGTATCACTCACACACACGCATTCTATCTGTTGACTATACTGAAGCGTGGGCAACAATAGTTTTTGTCTCTTTGCATTATGATTGTTGTGTGTGAGTGGAAAAGATGCAAAATCGAAAATGTACGCAATTCGTACATCATGAACACATCAAATATACGACACCAAAACAACAACAACAACACATCACTAATACAACCTTCAAAACACTTATGCATAAGGAATACATGGGTCAAGTTGAATTATGAAATTATGTATCAGATTAGGGTAACTTATTTGAAAGTTAATAGAAGGCTAATATAGAATGTTTGAAAGAAGGCTTAATAATAAGTAAATAATAAGTTTGAAGTTTTGCTGTCTTGTTAAACTTCGGTACTGGACGGTGTAAGTTTGTAAATTCTTTAAAATTTTGTGAGGGTCCTTACTGTTGTTTGTTTTTTAGATGAATATAATTCAAAGAATTTTTGTTGAGCGATACTTACGATACTTTTCGTATCTCTACGGATTAAAGCCCGCAAACTTGGAATCAATTCTTTTTTCAACTCATTCCCACTACTTTACATATGAACGTTAAGATAAGCTCTTGAATTATTTTGTCATTGGCATGACGCTCAGACATTAACAGTTGCGTTATGGAGATTATTAGAAGAGATCAACATTTCGGCATATGGTGCTTTTAGATGAGTTAGAATCTGTTCCCTGGCCTTATTTCATTCCCCAATATAAAAACCAGTGGGCTTTAAATTCTGCTTTCCGACATGGAATCGGCTAATGAGGTAAGTCCAGCATCTGTTGTTCTTTGAGTGTATCTCTCTGAGTTTATCTTGTTGAGTGTATCTCATTTTTAAAAGATCTAAGTGTAATAATTTCCAACTCGATTTTGAGAGAAGAGAATTGCTTGAGGCCCTTTTATAGATGGAGGACATCTTATGTTTAAGCATAATAAATGATATAATTTTTTAGTTACCATGCTCAGAGATAGTAATTGATGACCGAAATCAATCAAACTCATTAACTTGAAATGAGTGATGCGTGCATCAAATTCTTTTGTTTAAGCCAGACATTCAAGTTACGGAAATGGGCAAATAACTGTTAATTATCGTAATAATTATAATAATTAATAATAATTTTTCAACTTGCGTGTAGCTGACTGTTTTGGTGGTACGCATAGGGATAATTATCTTCACTACTTGCCATTGACTGAAGAGTTGCAGTGAAGATAACCTAGAGGTGTGCGGGCCGGCCTTTTTTGGAAGCCCGGATCGGACCGAACCCGATACGAAATTAAAGCCCGAAGCCCGACCGCCCGAAAAACGCTGGCGGGTCGGCCCGACCCGACCCGAACCCGATCCGAAATTAAAACCAGAAGCCCGACCGACCGGTATTTTCTAAATCCGAAAGCCCGAAACCCAAACCCGTGAAAAGTAGTTCGGGTTCTGGTTGGGTTCGGGTCGGGTCGGGTTCGGGCGGGCTTTTTTTTTTGAATTTCGGGCAACCCGCTCACCTCTAATACATCATTGTTTTGTAGTCGATGTGATTTGAATATTCTAGGGTACATCATTTTCAAAAATTTTTTTGTAGCATTATTATCGAACCCGAATCGTAAACCCGATAAAAAGTACACCCGAAACCCGCCCGACCGGAAATTTTAAAACCCGAAACCCGACCGACCGGGATTTTCTAGACCCGAAAGCCCGAAACCCAAACCCGTGAAAAGTAGTTCGGGTTCGGGTCGGGTTCGGGTGGGCTTTTTTTCGAATTTCGGGCAACCCGCTCACCTCTAAGATAACCCTTATACGACGAAACAGTGTCTTGGCTCGAGTGAAAAGCTCCATATTTCCCAAACGGAGTCCCTTATAGGCTCAATATGAGTGCTCAAAGAATTTCTCTTAAAATTAAAATCAAAATGAAATATCCAGAATACAGCGAAAATGTAATTTATCATTTTAATAGGATGGTATTCACTTCAGGTTATACTATTCCCTGAGTATATAGAAGTAAAACGGGCAGAATAGTTCTTGTCCAAAAGATGTTGAAAAAACACATCAAATATACGACACCAAAACAACAAATCACTAAACAACCTTCAAAACACATATACATAACGAATACATAAAAAATCATGATCAAAATGATTTATTTATTTATTTATCGTATGGTTTCTTTTGCGTCTTATGTACTATACATGATTAGACTTTTCTTTACACACGTTCATTCAGTAGTTTATTTGTTTGTGGGATAATATTGCCGGGGAGGTTGACTAGTCAACAGTTCGACGACCGGGTGACGACATCTTTTGTCTGAACCCATTATGTGATCTGGACTGCCGTCTTCGTGTCTATTTTTGAAGCGAATGTTTTTGTGCCACCATCTGTGGTAAGTTAGCGGAACTGCCATTGTGTCAGCTTTTTCCCACCAATTCTGATGACCATTCTTTTTTGTACATTCTTTTTGAGTGACGTCAATGTATGTACATGTTTGGTTACGAGCATCGGATCCCGTAACTACCCAATTTAAACGAAGCATCGAAGCTTGGGTGAACTTGTGGACGTTTCTCAACTATATTTTTTGAATGAAAAATTCTTCCATTACCGGGAATCGAACCCGATCATTTTCGGTGGAAAGCTAGTGCGTTACCACCAACTGAACACTTATACGTAGCACGAGAACTGATAAAAAATTCATTAAATTTTAAATTGTTTTAATGAACAGTTTTTGCAATGTTCCATTAGAGAATCGAAAATTGTGTTAGTTGATGTTTACAGATGAAACAAAAATATATGAAATGCAAACTGCCTAGACAAAAGTAATGGAATGCGTTCTTGATTTCAGAAACATGTTTTGTATGTTCTTTTAGGGTTCAGTAAGTGTCACGTTACAATTGTAATCATCTTTTTGTTAACATAAAAGATTGATAAATGAGGAATATGTTTTAATTAATTTAATTTCATTATAAGTGAATTTTAACTGTCGCATTTTTTGAGAAATTCTGAAAGTCTGCAGAGTGTTCTCCCAAACAAATTTGAATTAAACTGTAGGTGAACGAAGCCAGAGGTACCAGTTGAAGTAAATTAAATTAGCAAAACGAGAGAATCTCATTACTGCAATCGATTGTGGGGAAAAAATAAAACTCGTATACCTGTATACGTATCGTATAGTTGATAAAAGGTGCGAACGAAAAGAATTTGTAATTTTATAAAAAAAATTTCATTTCAAAATATGTGATGAATTTTTATAAATTCATTCACATTTAATGAGGCTGCTCTACTTCATATTGCCAATTTATGAATGAATGAGGTAGTAAAATTCAAAAGGAACCAAAGAATATGAATGAAGTGAAGTAAAGAGAAGTGAAGTGAGCGAGCGTATTTTGATACAGACCAAAGCGTCATGACTGAAACCCTCATATGATCCTTCAAAAAGTATGCGTAATTGATTTAATTTCATTTATATCATTCGGGCATATAATTAGCAATTTATATACCTGAAAGTAGGAGTATAATGACCATATTATAGTCGCGTTTCATACAAACTGGGAGGTATATAATAAGCATATTATGGTCGACTCGACTATAATTTTCATTATAATCCGACTATAATATCATGATGTCAAATCTCAAAGGAAATAAAAAAAAAAAATCCACGAGTCAAATGGCGAACTATATGCCCAAATGATATTAACTATCGTATTAACCAAGGGATAAATAGCTCGATACGTGAATATTCCTCAGACATTCACTTCATCTAGACTATAATCGCGCCATTATATCCCTTGGTTAATAATATACTATTAGTCTTCACAATCTCTACTTAAATAGCGGCATAGTAACGTATACTTTTTTCTCAATGAATAATTTCTGCCATGTGATGCAAAAAGAAATTAAATTTGAATTTAAAAAAGGCTTAAGTATTGAGCCTATGTGTGAATTGTGGGAACTCTAGGTTGAAGAAGACTTAAAAAACACATAAAAAGGGAAAGTAATAATTTGGTTAACTGTAAACCAAAAAATATTTGAGATCAAAAAAAGTCAAAAGATTTGATTTTAGAAGCTTGGAAGTGGAAGAGAGGCTTTGTCGAAATTAGTTGTTTTGTTGCTTCCAACTTGCCAAGTGGATATACGTTAAAACATAGCGCAGACAAACACATCGCACACTTGTAATTTTACTCGTAACAGTGTTGGGTTGTAATATATTTTATTGCATACGCGCAGTGTTTCCCCTTAAAAATTTTATTAATCTAGTAATATAAGTTGAAATTATTAATCACCGACAATGGCATTTGTTGTCTCTCTTTCGCTTATGCAATAAAGCATCATATTGCCATTTCAGGGGAAATCTCGATTGTTCCCCTCAAATGGCAATAAAATACTAATCAATTGTACTCATGTGTGTGGCTACAATTTCTAATAACAATTAAAATTTTCTGTTTGTTTAATATTGCGTAGCTGCTTCAACTAGCCGCTGATAGTGGTCGTAAGCATTAACAGGACGATTATTGAATTTCCAGAAGTTAACTTCCTTTTTGGGTAAAGTCGGCACAATTGGAAAGACATTGGCATCGCCATCAGGACTTATAAAGTAAACCAAACTCTGGCGAGGATTATGAGCTTCTCTTCCTTCAGTGATGATTTTTACTCGATGTAGCTATTAATTTCTGTAGGTCAGATATGATTCAACAACGAAAATTGACTTCGACTTACCGCAGCATGGAAATGGCCTCCAGTCCAGTACTCTATCAATTGTCCACTGTTTAAAAGAATCGCATTTTCAACAGGTACAGCCGAAATCCATTGTCCGTCCGATGTTTTCACCTATTTGAATTTCATCAATGACTTCATTTAGCTTGGTGTGACAGGAGCCGTACCTCTAAACCGCCAACCATATCCTGAATGAGAAAAGTAATAGTTCCCCAATCGCTGTGCTCGCCACAACGAATAGCATTTTCTGGAAAATTGTTGTCTGGATTCAGTGTGTAGTAATAAAGGCTCCGTATTTGTGTTTGCGTTTTGATTGAATGATCGCCAAGGTTTTTATGCGTGGAAGTTAACGTTCCTTCCTCAAGATCGAAGAAGATTTCAATGCATCGCAGGATTTTTTTACCTGCATTTTCCAAATCACTTCTCACGTCGTCAAAAGCTGGTTCAAAATCTGGTAACTCGTCGTTGGGAAACATTTTTTCATCGTAAGCGTCCGCTCCCCAACAGTCCCAGGATTCTTTAAGTTCAGTGGAGTTTTTTTCGCTTTCATTTAAACTAAGCGAAAAAATTGATTTGAAAGAATTTCATAGCACATAAGCAACGAGACTTGGCGAATGCCAAAAACTCAGTGTATTATTGTTCAATAAGACGATAATATAGTCTACTGGAAGATAACATTGTCTAGTTATAAGATATTATTGTCCACGAGACGATATTATCATCCACTAGACGATATTATCGTCCACGAGACTATATTATCGTCCACGAGACGAAACTATCATCCACTAGACGATATTATCCTCCATTGATACGATAATATCGCCTCCTGGACGATGATACACAGGAGGATATTTCACATTCCCAACGAGACTGTCGATAAATTACTATGTTTACTTACAATTCATCGCCGGGGCCGGAATATCCGTGAAATGATTTTTTGGGAGATCTTTTTTTGTATTTCAATTTTGTTTCAGCTGGTAATTCAAAGAATTCCTTTGAAACTTCGTAAATTTTCTTGACCTGACTAATGAGGTACATTGTTAGGAGTAATCAACTATTTGGATAATCGACAGTCAACCTTTTCAATAGGAACTCCATGATTTATTAGATTGCACATTCCGATCCCAGTCATTGCTTTGCCTATTTCTCGAGCAACAATCTTGTAGTCTTCAAAACTTACATCCTCAAAAGCTCCTTCAGCGATTGGTGAGCAGTCAATCAATGGAATCATGTCGCCAAGCCTGAAAATCTGAAAATCGGAAAGAAAGTTACATTGAGAACTCGAGGTGGAAACAGAAAGTTAACCGATTTTTTGAGAATGGTGTTACATCAAAGCAAGAAAGACAATATTCTTACGTTCTCAGTAGATGTTAGCTGTATGAGAGATAAGGTTTTATTTTTTCACATCAACTCAATTTTCAAAAGCGAATTGTAATAAGAATGATAGAATAGAACGAATGACGACCTTGACCACCTTGAATAAGTTACAAAGTGTATAGGCGTCGACTTTAGTTTTTCTTGTACAGCTCAACATCGCCGTCGAAATGGAACATAGCACTCAGTAGTGCTCAGTTTACTTTAAGAGAATTTCAGATGATCAAAGCTCAAAACGTCATTTCGCCTCCCTTGAGCTGACGTTTCTCAAATTTTCTCAAAATAGGTCCTGCTACCACCACAGTCACATTCTCTTGAACTTTTTTTTTGAAATATCAGTTCTTTTGTAGGGTCAGTTTTCTACAACTTTGTCTCAAACTGCCGTAGTGAAGATATGACTCATCCTTTTCCAAATTCGAAATGCGATCATTTTTCCATCAGTCGTTTTGTTCTATTTGTACTTATCTATCAAGACGCCCGCCGCCTCTGCTAAGGCGACATAGAAACTCGTATTGAACCATGAAAAAACAAGTAAACAGGTTTTTCTCTAATTCCTGCAGATCTCAATAAAACAATTTTATACGTAAGAAGCTTTTCGATTCGATACAAGACTTCTGACTCTACGGAGTTCAATTCCTAATTAACTACGTGCAGCCATTCCTCTATACAATATTACTGGTTTGTTGCTACAACGCTGACTTAGCGCCATACGAGTCTTCAATTAATTGATAGAGTAAATTTTGGTTTTGGCAAAAACGTCCTCTAATGTCAGTGAATTCGCAAATTTAAATAAACAAACAAACAAACATCATTATCATTTTTTCATATTCAAGAATCTTGTTTATACCGGTTCCACGTAATAATCAAACTATTCTCTAGTCGAAAAGAATTACCTACAGTCGTGAAATTGTATTTTTTTTCTGTTCTGTTTCAATTTAAATTAGAAGACCAGTTGTATAGCTTAAGTTGTGAGTCAGGTCCAGGCAGGCGGTCCAAGTGTCTGATAAATCAGAAAAAAAACTTACTAACGACTTACTGACTACAAAATTAAGTGCATAATAAGAGCAAAACTTCGACTTACATGAGAAAAAGCTCATTCGAAACGAGATAAACAAAAATGAAACAAAGTAAAAACAAAAGCGTAATGCCAAAACGATTTCTAACTTAAATCAAACACAAGAAGCAAGGATCAAAATGAATCTGAAAAGATAACTCAAGTATCAATATTAACCCAGCTCAAACTAGTCTAGACACGAAATCATAATTAGACTTTCTCAACAAAATGTTGCATAGTCATTCCACCGCATCTCTTGGCAATAAAATCACAAATACGAACGTTAGGAGACCATAACGTGGAAAGCATTATTGTGCCGTAGTTTCTTTCAGACAATGTAATTTTGAATTGAAGAAAGCTCACATCATCCACGTATCTGCCAGGTGGTAACAATAGCGTAAAATTCGGGTCAACACATCAAATTGACTCGGAAAATAAAGTAAATGCTGACGTAATAAGCCTTCTCCATATACTGTACTACAGACACACCCTTGCTGACTCCTTATTTTTCAACCTTCTGGTGGTATGGGGAACAGGAACTGCGATGAGTCTGTGGCAACTGCAAGTACTGAAACATAAACAAAGACCCGTACTTTTCAGAATAGATGTTGCAAAAAGACTCGAACGTATTAGAGATGAGCAGGTTGACCGAAGCACCCGACTCGAACCCGAACCCGAATTTTTTTTTCGGGTTCATGGGTTTCGGGTTTGAAAATTTTAATCGGGTCGGGTTCGGTCCGGGCCGGGTTTGGAAACAGTTCGGGTTTCGGGTTTCGAAAATTTTAATCGGGTCGGGTTCGGTCCGGGTCGAGTTAAGAAACAATTCGGATTTCGAAAAGTTTTATCGGGTCGGGTTTCGAAAAATGGTCGACCCGCTCATCTCTAGATCTAAAGATAGGATGTGGCATGCGTGACACAGCGTGATAGGGGGGGGGGGGGGGGGGGGGGTTCGATATCTGCGTGACGTCATTAACAATGAACTTTCTAATCGAAAAGTAAAAAATTTTATTTACTATTTAGGTTTTCATTGTGGACGTAAACTTAAAAAAAAAAGGTTTTCGCCATGTCGTCTTAGCGTGACGTCACGGCTGGGAGAGGGGGTATGAGGCTGGCGTGACACTAGCGTGACAGGGGGGGGGGGTGGTAAGAAAAAAGCCAAAAAAAGCGTGACATCCTTTATGAACGGTCCCATAGAAATAAGCAAGCAATCCGATGAACTATGCTCTTTTATAACTATAAGAATTTCAAAGATCCTGTTAAATCCCGAACAAGAAGTCATTGCACTCTTCAGATTGAAGAAAATCAAAGGGCTCCGAATAAGTTAATTAATTAAATTTCGATCATGTTGGCGGAGACTTAGGTACAAACGTGAAACGGGCGACACGACCTAAAAAAGTATTTCATTCTCGTAGTGAAACCATAGCCACAACTCTTTTAAAAGTAAATAGTTCGTGGTTCAACATAGTCACAATTCCTAACAATATCTGAACAGAGCCACAGTAAAAGAAAGACAACTTCATAAGTATTTGCAGGTTGCCGTTTCAACAGATCCATAGAAATCCCCTTGGTAACGTCCACCCACTTAATCTAGGTAACGTCAAAGGCCCTACCGAAGTACATCTGAGATCACTGATTTTACTAAATCATACATTACTTTAGAAAATTCCTCACCACCCGTCTTCAGCAGTTCTGCAGCAGTCCGTTGTGATGGCGGACATAGGATGAACTAGCAATTAATACTGTGCTCAAAGACTTACTACCAAATGATATATACTTGTACTACACTGTACATACGCTGCATACTGTGATTTAACAGCGTAAACCAGTATCTTCTATCGAATTGTGGCGTCTGTGCTACGTGATAACGCCAAATGAAATGACTTGACATTTAATTAAGCGACTTCAAAGAACATCAGTCATCTGTTTGTCCATTAAATAAGTGATTCTAAGTATGTAATATCTTACAATGTATGTACTTACGGTCAAGTTTTAACCAAATTTTCACACTGACTATAAGTTTCTGATGAAAAAATATTTCAATTTAAAAACAAAATAAAATCAAAGATTCCCGTCAATCGTTATTGTTGGCACAGCAGCTAAGACAAATCTATAATAAAGGCAAAAATGTTGGCGAAAATTTTAAGCACATTATCACAATATTATCTTTAAACCAAAGTTCAATAAACTTTATCGTAAATAAGTGTGCAAGCGATAAAAGCTGTAGATTAGGGTTTGAGTCAACATTAAAAGCCTTATGTTTCCATTAAGCTTTACTATGAAATGTTGTGTTTTTAGATTTATCGGACAAGGATGGTCCTTTGCTTTTTTGTTTTCACCCTTCCTGTTCGTCCGTCGGTCCGTCTGTGCACCGTCACAATTATGACGTCGCAAAAATTACGTCACAAATATAACCGAAAGTTATACGTCATCGTCATAGATATTGTTTCGTTTGATTCTTCAACAATACACTATCGCTATATACCCATGTTAATGATTTATTAAGTAGCGGTAGCTACTTTATGGGAATGATCTGGCTGTGTGTCTGTCTGTGCACGTTTTTTGACAGCTGTAAAAGTGATAGCTGTCAAACTGACATCTGTCACTCTGACATTTGTTTTGTCAAGAAAATTACTCTACCACTACTTTCCTATACCATTTCAATGGTTTATTGTTGGCTGTTAGGCCTTATGAGGACGTCTTTTAGGTAGACAGTTAACAGAAAATGTGAAACTGATGAAAAATATGATTTTGGATTTTTGATAGTGTTTTTAACAACATTGCCACAACCTTTTAGTTTTCCAATATTAACTTTAACTCAAGCTAAACAAGAAACGAACCGGCTGCAGCCTGGTAAGGTCTTTTTTCTAAAGCGATTCTACCCAAATTTGATATTGATAACTGAGAGCTGATAGCTGATACTTTGTAGATATTGTTATAGTCGATGTTTTCTGATTCAGAGCTAACATTCAATTGATGGAATTCCTTGCCTCTGCAGCTTATTTATAGTATTGCAAACTGATAGTGGATACTTGATAGTTGGCAATTGATAGTCGATATTTGATAGTTTTTACTAGAATCTTTGTCAGCCTGTTCGATATTTACTGATTTAAAGTTAACAATAAATTGATGAAAGTCTTTGTTCTAGCAGCTTATTATGTCTGTTTGTCTGTCTGTGCACGTTTTTTGACGGTTGTCAAAGTGACAGCTGTCAAATTTATTTACAGCTGTCAAAGTGACAACTGTCAAAGTGACACTCTGACATTTGTTTTTTCAAGAAAATTACTCTACCGCTACTGTACGGTTTATTCGCTTTCCCATTCATCACGTTAATCTTACAGACCCCCCAGTCCCAGGAGCCAGTTCCATCTCCTAATTAGGGTACGATAAAGTGTCGCTCATAACATAACATAACGAAAGATGAGGAGGAAGTGGGGTGTGCGGTAATATTTTTAACAAAGTTTGGTCATATTTGACCCAAAAAGAGTTGAATAAGCACGTGGCACGAATGGCAATCGCAAAAAGCGTGACAGGGTGGAAGGGGTTCAAAGAATCCTCATTTTTGCGTTACGTAATTTACGGTCCCTAACGTGAACGTCTTTTTCTTCACTGAGACCGCATTTGGGGTCGTTTGCGATTGTCATTCGTGCCACGTGCTTATTCAACTCTCTGATCCACTTAGCATCATGAATGGATATGCAAATATTACCACGTAAGTGAGGACTATAGCAATGGAGGCTGTTTCCACAGTGTGTAAATGTTTTTTTTTTGTAATGAATTGACCATTTGCTCAATGTGCCAAAGAGACTGTTTCGTTGTCAGTGTCCGATGTAATCCACTAATCTTGATCGTCGGTAAAGCTCTTACTTTTTCTGAGGGGCAAATAAAACATTTTCTATCGTTTTTTGTAACAACATTTTTTTTGTTTTTGTTTTGTTTTAAAAAAATAACTTAAATACATTCAGGGAATGTACGTAAATCGCCTTCAAATCAAGTTAGACAAATCTTCTCAAATCAACCACATTTACTCAGTCAACATATACTAAATGCACAAAGTAGATTTTGGTTCTAAAAATGGTTCAGTTTTGAATAAATAAATGTTAAAATAATAAATAAATAAATTATCGCTATAGGAAAGACAAACATAAAGTTAGGATCAGTTTTCTTTATTTTTTTTTTTTTTGAAATTTGTTAAGAGATCTGCATAGACAGAGACACTTGGGTGGGTCTTGGTAACGCCACCGAATAAAGAAGCTTCGATTTGCTTCGTTCATAGATTTTCAAATAAAAATTGTTTGTAATTTCAAAAATTGAGATTACTTCTTTCTTCCTGGACTAACTTTCATTAACAGATTTTCCAAACATTTTTTCACTCATACTTCCATTCATGAAATCAAGCAAACATTATTTGAGAAAAAGTCTAAGTCTAAACTTCGTTACATTCGAGGTAGATTTGTCGACAATTTTCGCCAGATCGACCACGGCGACCAGCATCGTAGAATGCTTCGAATGAGTTGTTAGTTGTTCGCTCTAATATGAAACTGGTAGCATATCTGTGGAATATGAATGTCATTCCATAAAATTGTTGCTCACCGAAATCTGTTACAACTTACGTTCCCAATTGACAGAAAATGCTAGAGCCTCCAATGTCTTTGTTACATTCCGTATTGGCTTCGCACAAATATCTCTTCATACATTTATCGTCAGCATTGCGGTATGTTCGCACATAACTCTTTATCATGGCAATACCAGCGACTGCAGCGTCGCTAACCGAATCCTTTTTACCAATGGAACGGGCAGCGAGTGAACGATGAGAGAAGGATGTTTTCAATGCGTCCAGAAGATTTACCACGATGTTGATGAACTTAGGAAAGACAAAAAATACATTTTTATTCAACCATGAGAACATGCACAAAACGAACGTTGGTCTAATATTGACTGAAGCGAAAACGGAACAATCAAAAAACTTGTATGTACAAAAGATTGTTATTACCTCTCCCGCTTGTTTAGCCATTGTGTTGACCTGTTCTGGATCTTTAGTGCCTAATACGCCCGATAAAACAGCAGCAAGGATACCCTAAAGCGAAAGCGAGAAAACCATAGTGCCATGTGCAGTAGTTTTGAATTGTTCTACATATTTTTTTTCAACAATTTACATAAATTTTAATTTCTGAGGAAAGAAAACATATTTTTCTACCCACATATGTTACACGGAGAAAATGTTTTAGACTCTTGTAATTGCATTCTTTTAATTAATTTCAATCTTGTCAATTATTTGGTACATACTCTCTTCTGCCGCGCCGCAAAAAAAAATACCATAGCAAGTGAAAAATTTTCATTAGATCATCTGGACCCCTACTTTCAACAAGCGAGAAATCGTGCCATGTTTTCTTACCGGCTATCTCCGCTGCTAGACAAAATAAATTCTCACGTGAGAAGGAAAATATCTACGAGTTTAACATTCAGTTCAACAAGCATTCTTGCTTGTTAAAAATAGGAACCATATAAAGAAGAGTTAATTTTATGACTTGAGCAGATAAAGTTGCAGAGAGAATGTGGCCAATAAAAAACGTTACGACAAGATTACAGACTGTAGTTTCCTCTCCGGGGACCGCATGCGAGTAACTATGTATGGCCAATTTCATCGGTATGTAAAGAGGGAACGTTAAGCGTCATGCGCATATGACGTCACACTTGCTATAAAAAATTATTATCCATAAAAAGGTCATAACTCAGTCAGGACAGCACATTTTGTTTATAGAACTCTGGTTACCCCCCAAATGGGGTGTAGGTTTGAGGAGTACTATAAGCAAAATCTCTGACCAGTTTGCAGCTATGGACTTATTGGATTTTATAGCAAGTGTGGCGTGTACACGACTCCTAATTTTCATTTCATTCACTCTTAGTACACTAAACATAATAAATTGAGACAAAACACAGCGTTCCCTTTTCACAACACATCCTATCCTGCGTTACCATTACGAATTTGCTTAAGTAACCCTTTTTTTATGCAATAAGGCTAATTCCGTCGGTAACCCAACATTCTCACTACCATGTCACCTGGGGAACGAATGTGTTTTGTCTCATGTTAATATAAATCACATTGAAAAAGTGAAAGAGATGAAATTCATTACCCAGGTGACGGTACCGATGGAATTAAGGATCGCGTTTACATAATTTACAAAGTAGAAATACCGATGGAATGATCCATATATTTTTCTTTGTCTCTCCCACGTTCATAAATAAAACCTTAAACATTCACTATGAAGAAACTCTCTGTTTCTCGTGACAATTCGTAATTTCTCTCATTGACCGCTCTCAATTATTTCTCATCAATCTCTACAGTGAAAATTAATAGACTTTTCTTCGCGAAAAGAAAGCATGTTACTGTCCTCAAAGCGTGTCAGATATTTTTACAGTTCTATGTTTTGCGATGTTTTTTCATTGCATATTTCTAAGACAATGATCATTAATTTTAAATTCCAAAACATCTACTGTTTGCATAACACATCCCTTTATAGTTTCTCTGAATCAGAATATATAATTATTGGGTCTTAGTGTCGCAAAGACTCGGCGAATGCGATGTTTTTTTAGATCAAATTTTGACACTAAGACTCAATAATTATATATTCTGATTCAGAGAATCTATAAAGGGATGTGTTATGCAAACAGTAGATGATGAAAAAACATCGCAAAAAATAGAACTGTCAAAATATCTGACACGCTCTTAAGAGCACATTGAGAAAATAGAACTGTCAAATTTGCGATGTTTTTTCAAAACAAAATCCTGCGTAAATAAAAAATTATATAAAATTAAAGAGGATGGCTCTTCCACGAATAATAGATGAATCAGAATTCAAAAAGTTTAAGTATGAAGGTCGTAAGTTGCGCTCAAAAACCATCGCATTCCAAGTTCGAATGCGATGTTATTTCAGAGCAAATTTGTACCTTCATACTGAAACTTTTTGAATTCTGATTCAGCTATTTTTTGAGTAAGTGTCATCCACTCTCAGTACATGAGCTATAATTTTGAACAGTTTTTTATTTACGCAGGATTCTCTTCTGAAAAAACATCGCAAATTTGACAGTTCATTTTTTACGACGTGCTCTTAAATAAGTCAGAACGATTGTATCTTTGTGATTGTGCCTTAGGATGTAAATAGCCAATTTGCAAAAGTGTTAATGGTGGGACATTTAAATGTCCTATGTTTGTTTTTCAGCAAGTAACTTGAAATTGCCTTTTACTTTATAATTTATGCCAAAAAGCATTCAACAACCGTTCACTGCGGAATGGATATTTATGTGAATTACGTTACATAAATTGTTGTAAAAAGTCCAGTTCATGTGTGAAGAATTTTGATTCGAGACGAGGCCGAGGTCAATAATCACCCGAAAACGTGACTTTTCTGGTTCATTTCGATGTGACGTAATTTACCTGGTAATATCTTCGAAAGTTAGTGCGATTTTTCACCCGAGTTCATGGAAAAGTCCTTCAAAGTTCTAAGAATGGAATGCCCCATATTTGAGCACTATTTGGAACAGTTGGCGCAATCTTAGAATATATTAAAAAACTAATCTACCGATTAAGATGCTACTGAAGGAAGAAAGTGTCAAAGTTAATATTGAGTTACTTAGAAGCCAGTTAGGTTTTATAAATTACATTAAATTCAATACGCAGCTGTTTCAACTGAATGGCAATGTTATTTCGAAGAAACTATTTTCACGAAGAAAAGAGTGACATCTATATAATTGAGTGCACATGGAGGTCGATTGATATATTCAAAACTGAGATGTACAAGGAGGGAATGTTAAAATTTTGAACAATCAGAAAATGCGTCATCGGAATTGGAAATAGAATATTGTGCCCATTGTCCTCTTCACATTTGGAATAATGTTCCCATATAGCTAAAGTCCGAGGATTCCGGTTTAGGAATAATCCCTGGGAGATAGTCAATGGGTTCAAATATTTTACCAAAAGCGACCTTTTTGTCATCTTCCTGTTTGGTGTGTATTAGCTCCATGAGACAGATCCTGGAGTTGTGCCAGGTGCGTAGAAAAAAATTACGACTAAAGCAAGTGCAAAAATCTTTAACTTTGAATGCTAAGCCGTGGTAACATTGCCAAAACTATGAAATGTCTACGTGAAGTGTTGAAAACACTTTTTTTCTAGCTACATAATGCAACAAATTTTGTTTGTCATAAAGAATTGAACTTATTTACCTGCATTGGTGAACCTCCTCCATTATCAACTTTATCAATACCATCATTTGTAGCACCACCACCTAACAATGTTGTAAAGATACGTAGACCTAAACGATAATTATCGTGAATTTCTTTCTTTCATAAAAGTAAAACAATGTCCAGTACCAATTGAAATAACATTAGCCCATGGAGATGTGGCTAAACCACCATTTGTGTCCAAGTCATCGGATTTCGTTGGTTGAATATTTGCTGCATTGTTGAAGAACATTGTCATCAATGTTCCTAACATATTGGTCCACGAGAAGCCACCACCAACATTGTCTTGAATTTGATTTGTTTGAATGTCTTCGTCAATATCATCTAACGCCACTTTCTTCAATGCGTTCGGTTTCTCAGCAAATTTTCGATCGTGATCCTCATATCGAGCAGATGTTTCAACGAATTCAGTGGGTCCATTAAGTGGCTTCTGTTGAGGTAGTTGTGGGGGTCGGTATTGGGCGGCTATGTTACTTGTTGCCTGATATCATTTTGATTTAAATTTACGCTTACACACACTAAATCGTAAATTTACATACCTGAGGGTAGGCAATTACGTTAATTACTAGACTCGACGCCAATAGAGTGAACAAAGTCCAACCAGTAACTGTATTTTGATTCATTCTGCAACAAAAATAAATTTCTCGAATAACAAAAACTGTTGGTCCTGAGAGTCTATAGCAACTACTAATGCTCAATCACATCTTGAGTCTTGTCGCCTACCAGTTATTTAACATTTGAATGTACAATTCATGGTGTTTAGGTTCAAACAATACAACAGATTTCCTCGAGTTGTAAAATTTTCTAAATCGTTATAACATAATTTTTAATATGAAGCAAGCATTATTTTGAGCAATTTTGGAAAAAAAATCGCATGAAAAGAACACATCACATCACTTTATTAATGTCGCTTCACGGTAAAACGCCCATGATGGCATTGTGGTTAAATGACACTTTTTATGTTACGTAAACCTTGAAATTTGGTGGTAGAAACTTGAGTCTTTGAATTGTCAATTGTTATGTGCTTCGTGAATGAAAACATTCATTTTGTCATAACTCTTTCTGCTCTGACTAATGCGATTACAATACATAAAACATGGATAAATGCACACGTGTTCACCTTATTTTGTAAATAAAATCACTCTGCTCAAACTTTGAGCATCAAAGCGTCCCTTATACGCTCTTTCAATAACATTTCATAGCTCCTTTGACCGTACAAATATAATGCGATTGAACGGCATAATCCATGCCAATAAATTGAAAGCATTGAACAGTGGGGACACCTATTAATGCAAAAAAGTAGTATCAGTGGTTTTAGTTTGTACATAAAACTACCATACTATGGCAATTGCCTTGTTGATGTAGGTGTTCTACATAGAATTGAAAATGAACGTTTAAAATTGTATCTGAAAATGAAATGTGCCGGATTAGCTCAAGTGGTTAGAGCATCGCCCGGAGAGCGAAGATGTGACGTGGTTCGATTCCCGTCTCCGACACCAACAGATTTTATTTTCAGATCCAATTTGCTTTCAAAAACATTTCATCTTAAATTCAAAATAGTCTAAAGAAATTGTTGTTAATTCGGCAGCAATACAACGATAACATCAATTGATATCAGTTGTTTTGGAAGAAGAGACGAGGACTTGCGTCACGTTTCCCTTTTAAAAAGGGTTTTTGTTGTGTGTTGTGTAGTTTTGGAAGAAAAGAAAAAACAAATTTTGGCGAAAAAAATTTCGGCGAAAATAATTTCGGCGAAAATAATTTTCGGCGAAAAAAAATTTTTCGCGAAAAAAAACATCCAGCGAAAACAAATTTTCAGCGAAAAAAGTTTCGCGAAAAACATTTTTCAGCGAAAAAAACATTTTCAGCGAAAAAGTTTTCAGCGAAAACTTTTTCGCGAAAATAAAATTCGACGAAAAAAAATTTTTCGGCGAAACTTTCCGGCCGAAAAAAAAATTGCATCGAAAAAAAATTCGAAAAAAATTTTCTGGCGAAAATTTCAAACGAAAAAAATTTCCGGCGAAAAACATTTTCGTCGAAAAAAAATTTCCTTTGACACGAAACATCTATGTTCTACAAAAAAATTTTTTTAAAAAATCAATTTTGCCCCTAAATACGTCCCTGACACACTCAACC
>WJQU01002285.1:0-10231 GCA_029228625.1 Pseudolycoriella hygida | reverse complement strand
AGTGGGCCTCAGGTCGGTCCTAAGGTTAGTCGGTCCTAAGGCCTGTCGGTCCTAAGGTCAGTCGGCCCTAGCAAATTTTTTTTCTATTTTGCAGAGCAAATTGAGGGAAACATATTTTTCTGTGGAAGTATGTGTCCGAGGTCTTATAGGTCGGTACTAAGATCCGCCATAACCCAAAAAATGATTTTTTGCTATTTTGTAGAAAAAAGTGAGGAGAACATTTTTCTCTATTTGGGGTCAATTTTGTGCTTTCGAAAAGGTCTTTTACACCGTTTCTTCGGACGGGTTTTTCAATATCCCCCTCTCGGCAATTTGATGTGAACTTAAGGCAATATTGACTTAAATACGTTCGAGTGGTTTTGTAAAATCGTCATCCAAGGACCATGATCGCTCCTCCCCCCTACTGCCAAGTCGACTGGTTACAAACGTCGTGGTAAACGTACAGGACCCCTTTTCGAAGAACTTTGTTCTTCGTACGGGTGTAAACATTTTTTTAGTTAGGGCCGACCTTAGGACCGACCTGGCTCCCACTTGAGCCCTAAGCACACGCATCGGGCCCAAATTTGTTTTCGAATATAATTCGCTACTCGATTACCTGTCAAATAGAAAAAGAATCAACGAAATTAGCTAGGATTTATCCACCTTATGTAAGCAAAAACTTTCAGCCCTAGTAGAAACTTAGTTTTAGGGTCCTGGCTGAGTCCAAGGGTTTCTAATCAAAAAATTTTCTTCTATAAAATGTGAAACGTTCCTAGACCTTCCGATTAAAATAAAAAATTTGAAACTCGAGTAACGTACAAAAAAAAGTAAGGCCCTATCTGAGACTCGCTTTTAGTGCCCTATACCTAAGTCGGAATCAAAAACGTTTCTGCCATAAATTATCGGCCATGCCCACACCTTTCAAACAAAAAAAAATTGTGAAAATCGGAAAAGATTTGCTCGAGACAACAGGCCAAAAACCACTTAAACGGCCCTAGCTTTCATATTTCATGCGCAAAAGTACTCCATACATCGCTGGTGTCAAATCTGAAAGTGCAGAAATATTATTACGTTGGTGGGTCCGGCATTTCTGACGCATGTTTTTAATCGAATGTGAAAATATTTTAAAAGATTTTTTTGCGTTCCGAAGCATTGAGCGTCAACTTAGTTGATGTCAGTTTTTTTTGAGAAGAAGGGACGTCGCGTCACATTTCAATTTGAAAGAGGTTGTTTGAGGGATTTTTGTTGTAATATCAGTTTTTTTGGAAGTAGGAAAATTGTGTTTGACTAATTATATACAGAATTCTTTTCGAGTCGCCGCCGCTGCCAAACCGAAGTGCAGCGGCTACTACTTCCATAGGCGAAAATGATCCACACAAATTCCTCTACAACATATCAAAAGTTTTTTTTTGAGCCCTCGCCTATTTTCAGCCATTTTAGCGGTCACCCCGATACACTTCACACCCAACCCAACAACTTTCCTTTTGACACCAAACTTCCATGTCGAACACCCTAGAGATGAGCGGGTTGCGAAAATTTTAATCGGGTCGGGTTCGGTCCGGGTCGGGCTGTTGTATCATTTTATTCGGGTCCCGATCCTTTATTGACTTCTTATATTTTACAAAACTCGTCTAAATTTTATCATCTTACATTACACGAATTTTGTTTTAGTCTAAGGTCAGTGAAGAATGCAGATGTCGCGTTGAAATAATTTTTGTTTCGAAGTAATCTGGGTTGTGAGTTTCGAAAAACTTGAGTGTCTGGTTTGGTCCGGGTCGGGTTTTGAAACAATTCGGGTTTCGGGTTTCGAAAGATTTTATCGGGTCGGGTTCGGTCCGGGTCGGGTTTCGAAAAATGATCGACCCGCTCATCTCTAGAACACCCAGCATTTATCCCATACAAAACGTGTTTTGTGTGATTTGTATGGGAGCTTCCAGGAGCCCTAGCTCCCAAACGAGGCCGGTTACCCCATTTTTCCAAAATCTGAGATGTCGTGGAATCCCCAGCTGAAGCTCCCCGCAAAATTTCAACAGAAGCTATCGAGCTGTTTTCGAGCGAGGGCCAGAAAAGTCGTTTTTCATATTAGTGCCAATAGAAACTAGTAACTAACTACCTAACGTAGGATGTTTTCATTATCTTTGACTTCTATGAAAATGCGCTTTTTGTATTGAAAATGATCATTTTCTAAAGGTCGTATCTTCGGATCCACCGAACCGATTTTAATGAGTGAAAAGTCACTTCGCCTTAAAATTTTCAGTAGAATCCGGGAAAAATATTTTCCGGTTGTACGTAGCAAGGAGGGAAGTCAAAACCTAGCTGTGTATATGGTTCCGCAGTCTACAAATTAATTTTATTAATTTTTTGTTCGCATGTGGACTTGCGTCACGGGCGCGTTGCTACCGCACGTAAGGACGTAATCAGAATTTATTATATTTTCTTACAACGTTCCAGTATTCGTACGTGTCCGCGTAGCACATAGGAAACTTAACTCTTTCTAGAATAAGTGACTGAACTTTTCCGTGAATCCTAACGCACAGCGCAAGTCTCAAATAGAAACTAATGAAAACTAAATTTGTAGGTCTTACATTCGTTGGAATCAAAGACGGCGAAGAGGACTGGTCTGGTTGTGCAAACATCAACTTATACACATTCGAGAACTGCACCAAGTTCCAAGACTACATTTCCTCGTTCAACATCAACACTAATCATTGGGTGGCTGAGTATGTGTTCAAACGTTTGAAATTTTTGAACAATCGCCACATCAGCCATGGAGCAACGTTATTGTTTTTGGCCGTATGGCATGGATTCCATTCGGGGTACTACATGTGCTTCTTCATGGAATTCCTTGTGATGAACTTCGAGAAGCAGATCGAAACCACGTTGAAGCGCAACGACGCCTTTGTGCAATTCAGTCAAATCACGCCAGTCAGCTGGATGTTTTGGATTTTATTGAAAATTTACACAATCGTTGGCATGGGATGGTCATTGACTCCATTTATTTTGTTTGATTTTGAGAAATGGTGGCACGTTTTTCGCACAGTGCGAATGTTTGGTCTTATTTTATTCCTGCCGTACCCCTTGTATGTGATGATTTTAAAAACAATACTCCCAGCTTCAAAATCGTCCACCAAGTCAAAGACAAGTTAAATTTAGACTAAAAATCAGCTACAATACCAACAGAAACAGCTAAGTCGTTTTAATACCATTTCAGGTGAAGTTCGGGCTCAGTTTGTTATGTATTTTAAATTCTTTTTTTTACTGTCTCATCATGGATGCCATTTAGCGTACTGACAATTTCGTATAATTAAAAAAAAAATTATTTGTATCGTGATTTTATTCGAATATATCTCACAATATTCATTGAATAAATTAAATTGAAATATAAATTGAAGTCTCTTCTAACGGCTGCTGGAAAACCCTCAGCATCAGCGGCGCTGTACCCGCTGTACCCATTGTAAGTAGCTATACTAAGTGTAGTAGACTTTGAAGTCAGTCTCAGAAAATTTTAATTTTAGTACTTGTTTGTACTAAAATCTTTTGGTTACATGATTCAGGAATTGAGACCTGTGACATTTCTCTCTCGTGTATCTCTTCTCAGGCTCAAAATATTGAGTTACCATTATATACAGAGAAATGAAAAGTTGGTACGCCTGCGGAACATTATGAATGACAGTTGAACTCTATGGGAGAGAATCGAACTATTTTTTTAGTACTCGCATGTTGACACGTTCCTTGCAGCAGCAGCACTGCCGTAATTTGCTTAAGAAACTTAGTGAATACTTTTTGAGAGAGAAAATATATGTAATTCTCTCTCAAAAAGTGATCAATAAGTTTCTTATGCAAATTACGGCAGAGCAGGCGTGCTTTCTCCTCTTGCTTATCATTTGATTTTGCGATCGTTTCGAATTTGGTACGATCGTCAAATCCTCACTACTCTGTCGTCGAAAGGAAAGAAAACTTAGACATTTTCATCGAAAATTGGCGAAAAAATCAAAAGAACGACACAGTTAAATCCTTTGCCTAATTTAGCCGCTAATTGGATTTTTTCGGCGAAATTTATTGAAAATCTTCGCTACTTTTTCTTAAGTTTTTTTTTTCCATATGACGATTAGAAGCGACTTTAATTCTCGTTAAATTTTATGTAATAGAAGTACTAGATTTTAAGATAAGTTTTCCGAAGTATCAGAGACAAGACAGTCTTTTGTCTTGATTAGAGATGAGCGGGTTGCCCGAAACTTCGAAAAACCCGACCTGAACCCGAATTGTTTTTTTCGGGTTCATGGGTTTCGGGCTTAGAAAATTTTAATCGGGTCGGGTTCGGTCCTGGCCGTGTTTGGAAACAGTTCGGGTTTCGGGTTTCGAAAAAATTGATCGGGTCGGGCTCGGTCCAGGTCGGGTTGTTGTATCATTCTATTCGGGTCCCGATCATTTATTGACTTTATATATTTTACAAAACTCGTCTATCATCTTACATTACATTACACGAATTTTGTTTTAGTCTAAGGTACGTGAAGAATGCAGACGTCGGGCCTTGAAATAATTTTTGTTTCGAAGTAATTTGGGTTGTGAGTTTCGAAAAACTTGAGTGTCTGGTTCGGTCCGGGTTGGGTCTTGAAACAGTTCGGGTTTCGGGTTTCGAAAAATTTTATCGGGTCGGGATCGGTCCGGGTCGGGTTTTGAAACAGTTCGAGTTTCGGGTTTCGAAAATTTTAATCGGGTCGGGTTCGGTCCGGGTCGGGTTTCGAAAAATGGTCGACCCGCTCATCTCTAGTCTTGATATTTAGAAGGAATACTCAACGCAGTGACGTGACAGTCTTTTGTTTTGATCTTTGCAAGTAATATTCAACATGAAGTTAGCTGCAGTTGCGACCGAGGCTAACTTTATTGCGAGGAAATCAGCTGATTTTTGAACTTTTCAATGAATTTAGCTAATTTTGGTAAATTTATGAATGAATCAGATGATTTTCTTTGCAATGAAGTTAGCTTCGGTCGCAGTGTTTGCATTGACATGTTCGAGAAGAGGTTCACAATGTGGAGGCACAAAATCCAAAGCAATGAAGTAAGCTTCGGTCGCAACTGAAGCTAACTTCACGTTAAGGATCGGAACAAATCGACCTGTTTCATATAACCTGATCAGGTTGACCTGGTGGAATTGTATTAAATAGCTCCACCTGTTCCGATCAGAAGTATGTCACGCCCTTGCAAAGTATTCACTCAACATATTAAATTATTGCTGATATTACTGAACTCATCAATTCAACGAATGTAGTAGATCAGGACTTTGTCAGCGACATCTATATGTCTCATCGAATTATATGTGGGAATTCTCAGAACGCTCAATATTCCGATGTAGTGGATGACGGAAAATATCGCAAAATATCATATAAAATAAGTGAAAGTATCTACTTGACCCAATTTCCGTTGTTGTTTACAAGTTCAACGCCTCAAAAACTGCATGCAGGTTCATTTATAAAATTGATTACTTACAACAGGTTAGGTGTTAAGCGATTCGATTCAATTAATGAGTAAATATATAACAATTCTGAATTTGGTTATTAAAACAAAATTTGCAACTTTGCTTTTCGTGAATCGGAAACGAAATTAAATTCATTTAGGGAAGATAAATCGAGACTATCGAGACTGTGTGAAAATAATAGGGATTTGTACTTGGAGAAAATGTTTGACTGGGTACGGAGGGAGATGCTGTTTGAATTGCTTAGTGAGTATGGAATTTACTAGAGGTGTTCGGCCACATAAACTTCATTTTTTCATTTTTGTACTTTAAAGAGTCGTTAGCGCCGGCCACCTACAACTACGAGAATATAACTTTGAATGCGACACGTGTAATATCAACATTACACACATTTTCAATGTTAAAATGCATACGAATGTACGTAGAATTGATATCGCACGCATCGCATAATCGTATCAAAGTTAAATATATTCTCGAGGTTATATTTTACCTGATTTTTCCAAATTTATTTTTTCCTTAGGAGTACGTCGCAAAAATGTGAACTGTGTGAATTTGCGATGTTTTTTTAGAACAGAATCCAGCGTACATAACAAATTATTCGAAATTATAGCTCATGTACTGTGAGAAGATGACTGATAGATGAGTCAGAATTCATAAAGTTTGAGTATTAAGGTTGGAAGTTGCTCTGAAAAAACATCGCACTCCAAGTTCCTTTGTGATGTTATTTTAGAGCTTTGTACCGTCATACTTAAACTTTTGATTCATATTTGATTCATATTTTAATTGAGTAAGAGCCATCATCTCACATTACATGAGCTACAACTTAAAATAATTTGTTCTTTACGCAGGATTCTGCTCAAAAAAAATATCGAAAATCTCACAGTTCAAATTTTTGCGACGTGCTCTTAACAGCGTGTCAGATATTTTGACAATTCTATGTTTTGCGATGTTTTTTGGTTGCATATTTCTAAGGCAGTGATCATCAATTTTAAATTCCGAAACGTCTACTGTCAAAAAAAAAGACATAGAACTGTCAAAATATCTGACACGCTCTTAAGATAGGCTCACAGAGTCTTTGCGATGTTTTTTCAGATCAAATTTTGACACTAAGAGTCAATAATTATATATTCTGATCCATAGAATCTATATAGGGATGTGTTATGCAAACAGTAGATGTTTTGGAATTTAAAATTAACGATCATTGTCTTAGAAATATGCAATAAAAAATTATCGTAAAACATAGAACTGTCAAAATATCTGACACGCTCTTAAGAGCACATCGGAAAAACGTGAACTGTCAAACTTGCGATGTTTTTTTAGAATAGAATCCTGCGTAAATCGCAAATTATTCAAAATTATAGCTCATGTACTGTGAGAAGATGACTCTTACGCATATAATAGATGAATCAGAATGCAAAAAGTTTAAATATGAAGGTACAAATTTGCTCTGAAAAAACATCGCAAATGAACTTGGAATGCGATGATTTTTTAAAGGAACTTTCGACATTCATACTCAAAGTTTTCGAATTCTGATTCATCTATTATTCGTGTAAGAGTCATCCTCTTACAGTACGTGACATATAATTTTGAATAATTTGTTATTCATGCAAAATTCTATTCTAAAAAAACATCGCAAATTTGACAGTTTACATTTGTACTACGTGCTCTTAAGAGCGTGTCAGTATTTTGACAGTTCTATATTTTGCGATGTTTTTTCATTGCATATTTCTAAGGCAATGATCATCAATTTTAAATTCCGAAACATCTACTGTTTGCATAACACATCCCTTTATAGATTCTCTGAATCAGAATATGTTATTATTGAGTTTGTTTTTTGTTGTATGTTTTTTCAGATCAAATTTTGAAACTTAGACTCAATAATTATATGTTCTGATTTATAGAATATGTAAAGGGGTGTGTTATACAAACAGTAGATGTTTTGGAATTTAAAATTAATGATCATTGTCTTAGAAATATGCAATGAAAAAACATCGCAAAATATAGAACTGTCAAAATATCTGACACGCTCTTAAGGCGTAGATATAATTAACACCAGATAAAAATCCTATATGTAGCTACTATATATAGGCGTGGTTCGGAATTCACGTTAACCATGAGCCCCACCGGCCCCACCAAACAGATTAATGGATACTCATACGAATGCTCTAGAAAAAAGGCATCTTGGTTGTGTGGGGTACACTGCATTCACGGGGCTCATATAGAATACGCATAAGTTGTGGCAAGTAGGCTAGAAGATGTATCGCAGTGTGTGCACAGTTAAAAAATGGAATGCATGACAAGGTAGAATGATGGAAGAGTAACGGAGGAGGAACAAAGGGTCAAAAAGATCGGCGTTCCAAAACCAGAAATCTATCCATAAAAACTCTGGTTTAGAGACAAAATATTCATTCAGCTCATCCACACAGTGAACGGCAGAACTACTCGTTGCATTCAGGCGCAAGTCCCAGTTTTCGTAGACTTGACCATAAACGTCTACTCGATGTCACATTCCGAAACTTCGCAGCAAAAAGACTCTTCTTGGTCGCAGACACCACTTGCGTGACTTTATTTGCCATCTTGGATTTTTTTGCTATCATCTGTATTAGAATAGCTAGACAGCTGGTTTCTTCGGGAAAGTTATAGAGATTGGTGAGCGGAATTTTTAGCCTGAAAAATTTTTTCGACGGAAATTTTTTTTGCTGAAAATTTTTTTCGCTAGAAATTTTTTTTTGCCGGAAATTTTTTTTTCGCCAAAAATTTTTCTTCGTCGAAAATATTTTTTTTGCCGGTAAATTTTTTTTTGTCGGAAAGTTTTTACGCCGGAAAATTTTTTTCGCCAGAAATTTGTTTTCACCAGATCAGAGAAAAAAGTTTTCATAATAATGAGAACAATAGAAAAATTGATGGCCCATAGAAAAATGTTATTTTCAAACCTCGATATCTCAGCCAATTTCCAATCGATTTTAATGAGTCTTTGAAGGGGGAGGGGGGGGGGGGAAATTTCAAAAATTCCCCTATTTATCGTGTCTTGCCCCAAAGATTTTTGTATGGCGTTTTTTGAGCCTGTGGACTTCTTTCTCGGGGTGTGGTCCTCGCCCTCGGATCTTCAACCCTTTCTAGATACGAGATCTCAAATTACAGCCTTCGTGTTATAATATACTATTGTTCGGCATTTGTTTTGTAAGTTCTTTTGGGATAGCGTACTTTGAATTTTTTACAACAGTTAACTTTATGAATGATTTAATTTCCTGGCGCAGGGCGGCGGTGTTAATAATATTTGATATTTGGGGGCTCTGCCCCTTCAATCCCGCTCCTGCGGTGGGCTTGTTTACGTCATCCAGGCGACCGTGTGTGCCGCCCCTCGACACCTCTTTTTTATTTTCACGGCCTGCGGCGGCGGCGCAGCAGTTTAGATGAGAACGGATTACCACGGATTACTACGTTCATATTTCGTCGATTTTATCGGATTTTAAAGCTTGGGCCTCCAGATTTTGCAGCGACAGCGAAAATCCACGTTTTTGGACACTTCTTCGACTCTTTTCTGCGGACCCACTTGACCGTTTTTTCTCATCTTTGAACTTGAATCCTGGGATGTATTAACCTTTTAGGGTAAAAAAAGTTGAGGGTGATCGGTTGAGCCGTTTGAAAAAAAAAGCGGAGATGGACGGACAGACATTTGTTTGCTGATTCGTCATTTGTATAGGAAAGTAACGATACACTGTAGTCAAAGAAGTTAATTCGGTTTACGTCACCGTTCGTCCGTCTGTGTTTATTGCTGTGTTAATGTTTTGTCAATATTGACGAGGTAATTTAATGAATCTTCCTGAAGTGACGTTGAACGACACATGACACAATAATGGACTAAATAATAAACTTCATTTTTTGAGGGGGGGCCTCAAATTGGAATTGTACGGTTTCGTACGGGGGAGGGGGGGGGGAGGGAATCAAAAATCGCTAAAAAAATCCGTACGTCATTTGTGAACAGCCCCATGACGAAACGGGACGTAGCATGACGCCACAAGACCTGACGTGACGGAACGTAACGTAACGGGGGGATGCACAGACGGACGGACGGACAGCAAGAGTGAAAACATAAAGTACAGGAAGATAATCATAACATTATACAGCGTTTCGTTTTAGCTATTTCAACCAAAAAGCCAAGTTTTACATGAACAAAATACAAGCAAATGCGGTAAAAAAAAGAGTAAAGAAAAATAGAAAAGTTGCACAAAGTTATGATTCTCTTCCTGTAGCTATCGCTACTTAACAAAGTAACCCAAATCCCGCCTCGATCTACCCCATGTTACAATAAAATTGTTTCTAGTAAATGTATAGGACCTTTGTACTTCGTACGCGTCCAAAATTATCGGAAATTACGATAAAATTTTATTAAATTAACGTCCCTACTAAAGTCTAAGTGAAAACATACATTTAGTAACAATCCAGCTCATCCCATAACCTTAACACGTGTCGGACGAATTTTATTGTTGCTGAGTGTGTGTTTTCACTTTTCTTAGACTGTACACGTACACAAATCACATAGGAAATCGCCGAAACGACATTTTTGAAAAACCCTCCCGAAGTAACAGACCGACCTGGGATCCTGAGAAGATGATCTCGACCCAAAGTTCGATGAGCAAAAATCCAGTAAAAAACTCCGGTAAATCTTGACCGAATTTGAAAATGTTGTTCCCCTGAAAGTAGTCGCAAAAAGACTTTTAAGATTGAAGTAGGAAGTCGTTGTTTAGAATAATCCTTGATGAAGACTAACAATTAAAG
>WJQU01002283.1:0-57410 GCA_029228625.1 Pseudolycoriella hygida | reverse complement strand
GCTAGATACGAAGAAGAAGCGGAGAAGGCTTAATAGAGCCCAGAGGCTGACAAGCATAAGAGTAGCAAGCGCATATCGAACAATATCCTTAGAAGCGGTATGTGTTATAGCCGGGACGATGCCCATATGCATAACGCTGACAGAAGACAGTGAATGTCATAGAAAGAAGAGAATGGAGGGTCAAACTACCAAAACAGTTAGGACGAAATTAAGAGCCGAATCACTGAGACAGTGGCAGCAAGAGTGGGACTTCTCGGACAAGGGAAGGTGGACCCATAGAATCATACCAAAAATAACGACATGGGTACAGAGAAAACATGGAGAGGTTAATTTCCACCTGACACAGTTTCTGTCTGGTCACGGATGCTTCAGGAAGTACCTGCACAGGTTTGGATTCACGGAGTCACCTTTCTGCACGACATGCGATAGGCAGGAAGAGACTGCGGAGCACGTGTTATTCGTCTGCCCCCGCTTCGAACAAGAACGAGGAGAGCTGTTGACTGTGAGTAGGCCAGATGTAAGTGCCGAAAACATAATATCGGAGATGTGCCGCGATGAGGAGGTGTGGATAGTGGCGGATAATGTAGTTGCGAAAATAATGACGAAGCTGCAAATTGCATGGAGAGACGATCAAAGAAGACTGGCAGTTGATCTAAGAGAGTAGGTGCGAAAGCACAGCTCCTCCCCGAAGTAATGCTGTGAGGCGGTTCCGGGGAGAAGAGAGCACGAAGACTAAGGAAGGAGGTTTTAGTTGGTAGGTCATTAAAGTTAATGGAATCCAACACTACCTTGGTTCAGAAAGACCGGGTGTCTATGAAGATTTCCTCACCCTTATAAAAAAAAAAAGACTCGCCTGCAAGGGATCGACTCGGGCAATTTCTTCGTACTCAAGTTTTCGTATCAAAAATTTATAATGTTGAAGGACTTGCTGTGCTGTGGGTCAGGGTCTGTTGAAAAGAGTTCCAAAAATTACAAGAAAAAGATTATTAAACCCATCGGGTCTTCTCACTTACTTATCCAGTCGTAACAACCAAAAATCGTCAAGTCTTAGCTTGGACACCGAGTTGTTACCTGGATTTCCACCGAAAAGAAAATGTATTTTTGAATTCACATCATAAATCAATTGGTGAGCAAATCGGGGACACGGTTCAGTACAAGACCGATCGAGTTTTGTGAGGCACTGAAGTTTCGAATGGTTACGTCGATAGATACACGACCACTGATTCGTTTTCAGAGAAAACATCCAAAGAACGTTGAAGTTGATGTCTTTACGTTCTTTTTCTTTGCTTAAACTCTAACAAGAAAAAGTTTATGTTCATTTGACTGGAAAACTGGTCGTTATCGACTCACCGTATGAACATAAATTTCATCCCTCTCACAGTCAATGGTTGCTCGTTGAGTGAAACCACATTGAGGCATATTTTCACAGTCACTTGACATCACAGTTATAGCTCGACTGTCCAAATCGATCGAAATAAATTCTGGAGTGTATTCCTTGTTCCTCTGACCAGCGAACACGTACAATTTTCGGTAACGCTAAAAGTAAGAATTACCGTTCTTTACATAGAAAAGTATGACAATTGTTTGTGAAATGTGAAACTCTTTCTTCTCTTACAGAATAATACGCGATTCACGGAAAACGTCATTGACTTTATCAAATGTGTGAGTCTTTTCTCCCTGCATTTCACTGTACCTAGTTGCACCTCACTGAAACTAGTTGCACCTAGTTGCACCTCACTGCACCTAGTTGCACCTCACTGCACCTAGTTGCACCTCACTGCACCTATTTGTTCTGAGCTTCTTTTGAATTCCATTGCAAAAGTGGAATATTCGGCTCGATTACAACAGAAGCTCAAAGCTCTCGAAAGTTTTTCATTAGCAAAGACACAAATGCAATACGTTGTTTTGGTGTAAAACGGCAGAAAATTAGTGCGTTACAAAGCATTCGTCAATGCCGTCGCAGCGATATGCTCAGGAGCGTCACCAGGAACGTGACAGTCTTTTGTTTTGATACTTGCAAGCAATACTCGACGTGAAGTTAGCTGCAGTTGCAACCGAAACTAACTTCATTGCGAAAAAAATCGGCTGAATTTCGAAACTTATCAATGAAGTCAGCTGAGTTTGGTAAATTTGTGAATGAAATCAGCTGATTTTGTTTGCAGTGAAGTTAGCTATGGTCGAAACTGACCTCTCCCTAAGCAGGCAAAGACATCATTGTAAGTCGCTTGATAGATATTACGAAATTAGGTGGATTTTGACATAAGTCGGAGCCGCACATAAAGCGTCATCTGGTTATTTGTAGCGAATTACCAAAACTTATAATTAACTTGCGTTTCAAACAATATGACTTACGTGATGGAATAACATCGAATGAGTCGCGCGAGATTTTATGCTATAAACGTCTGGATTCGACGCTGACGGATGATTGCAATCTACTAATATCTGTCTCCACATATTGACATCAATGTGATACGAATAAAGGCCAGAATAATGTGGATCCTTGGACAAATCCTGTATGTTTCGTTGGGTCAATATACGACCACCAAAAACGTAAATTGTATTTTCTGCAACGTCGATGCACATTTGATGATCCAACAATGGAAACGGTCCTCCGACTTGACTGGTGTCTTTACTAATCAACAGCCACGAGTTGGTTCTAACGTTGTACAGGTAAAAGTCGCTCTGGATTGAAAGACATATGCAAATTTTATGCTTTAACTAAAGATCCATTTTCTATTACCGTAATATTAAAATTAGTACGAGTGACGTTGTCTACGTAACGGCCAAGTGTGAAGATTTGTGACTTAGCTGGATCGAAAATCATCTAAAAAATGTAAATGTAAAGTTTGAATTGCAGTCAGATGTTAGACGTCATTTGCTCTTACTTTGTGACAAGATCTCGGACAAGGTCCATTATTAAGCTCAGCTCTTTCATGGATCAATGTCCACTGATTCAATTTAATGTCATAGTACCACAGATCGCCATCCACCAAACAAATAGATTCAATTCTCATTTGAGTCTAGGACCAATTGATGCCCAACTCTCATATCCGGCTTCATTCCCGGATTCCGTAATTGATCTTGTACAGACCACGTTGCCTTATATGGCTGTTTCGTGCAATCGATGAGTCCATCGGAAGCGAATTGTTCAACATATTCTTCAGTCTTTGCGAAATTTCCGTTTTCCACCAGCGTTTCATGCAATTCGGACATCAACTGACTTTCTAACGTAACATTTGTTTGTTTTTGTAAAGCTTTAAATGCAGAATGGTAACCTTGTTGACGAAAATGTTTTAAACACAATCTAACGACTTCCTTTTCGCGGTACTGAAAAATTAGCGAATTTTTCTTGAACGAAATATTGGTGAAGTTGGTTAGTACTGAGTACTTCACTCAAATACTATTTTCTTCGGACTAGTACGAAAGTGACCTTCAAATGAAACACTTCAGCAACGCATAAGAAGAATTGTGTGGTATTTGAGATAGCAGACACACCGCTATGTCCACAGATACCCAATAGTCACCGTCAGGGCCCATTATTCTCGCTGGAGGTAAGAAGAAACGTGAATGCGGCTTAATTTGAAGTCTCGTCCTTTCGAAGACAACTAAATGTGACCTTTGCCTTTGACACCTTTGAAAAAAAATTGACCCACCCTAGCCGACCATTTTGAAATCATTCGCCGATTCATCGAAATCAACAACTTGCTTTCGTCGATTCCAACACTCCCAAGACTTCGGAAATTTTGCTAAAAAATTCAGGAAGAGTGACAGACAGATGTTTGGTCATTTAGTCTATACTCTAGAGAGTGTTATGAGAGAGGATTTTAGCTCAGTTATTGAAACTTCTGTTGCGGAAATCTTTTTTGTTTGTCGTGGCCTATAAGTACCGTAAGAAATTTTATGCTTAGACTGATAAAAAACGTCAGATTTCCACGAAATAACTCATTTAGTCTCAATTTTGACAGTTATCCCTGCCTTATTTTCCACCTGTCAAATATTTTCCTACTTCATTTCCCACCTGTCAAATTTTTCCCACCTGTCAATTATTTCTCTACCCCTGTGTCAAATAAGATCCCTCAATGAAGGCTTTGAAGACATCATACGTGGTGGGGATCAAAAATCTATGTAGTTTGACATCGTTTCACATAGAACACAGAGCCACTTTTTTACACATCAAAATAAATTCAACGGGCCTCTACAATATTTCCCTACTTTATTTCCCACCTGTTAATTATTTCCCGAGTTTATTTCATTTCATTTACATGTCAATTACTTCCCTCCTTTATTTTCCATCTGTCAAGTATTTCCCTATTTTATTTCTCACTCGTTAATTATCTCCTTACTTTATTTCGCACTTGTTAATTATTAGGTGGTCTATTATTGTTGGCCTGTATGTTATAAACGCCCTCTGGTTACTATTAACGCCCTTCTAAGCCTTTTTACCACTTTGTGGGTGTTATTAACACCTAGAACGAAATTTTACTACGATTTTTTAGAGGTGTGTTTGGCCGCATAAAAATAATTGCATGAAAAAATGCGACCGATTTTGGTAGGTTGTTTTTCAAAAGAATCCCTCGCAACGGATTTTTCAAAACAAGCTACTCTAAGTTTTGACAATAGAATTTGTCCTTCAGTTCCCATATTTTCCTGAAATCGCTCACACTATTTATAAGAAAATTTCCTAAATTTTTGCCACAGATTTTGTTAGCAGCTAGCATACAGCTTCTATTTAAAATTTTTGAGTACTGTTCTTATGCGAGAAAAATAAAAAGTTTAGTTTGAGTGGGTGGTGAATGTTATATTTAAAAACTTTTCAAAATTTAATTGCAAATTTTGGTTTTCTATGAAAGTATACAGTTCTGATTACCATTTTATAGCAAAAATTCTAACATTAATTCTAACATTATCCGGGGAAAATCACCACCGCCGCGCCGGGGAAAGTGTCCCGCCTTCATTCGGTCACGAATAGTGCCCGTCGGAGAAAATATCTCCCGAAGGGTGTAATTCTCTACTAGCAGTGGAAAATAACGCCCGGCGGAGGTTATTTTCTGCAGGATAATTTCCGACCGGTGGAAAATAAGATGTGGGACAAATATCACCCGGGCGTTATTTTCCTTCGGCGATAGATATTTTCCACCGGATGAAGCGATTATTTCCCTAGCCGGGTTACATTGTTATTGATGTAAAACGTCCGCCGTAGAAACATAACGCCTAGAGTGTAATATTGATAGCCGGGGAATGATCGTTTTGTCAGGGAGATAATCTTCAGGAAAAAAACTCACGTCATTCATAAATTCACTTGTCGTGTTGTAATTATGCGGTGAATTTTTGTACCCGTTTGGAAGGGTCATATGCGTTTTCCACGACGATTGTAACCTGTCGAATTTCGACAAACGAGTTGGTCCATGGACACAACAACTCGTCAAAAATCTTTCTTCAACAAAAAGTTTTTTCGATAAAGTGATGAAGCGTTCAAAGATGAGCAAAATCAGTCAAGATTTTCCGAACAGACGGTCGAAAAAGATGTCGAAACATGGTTTTTTTCGTGTATATATCTCACAGAACCTGCTTTCCGAGGCTTTAAATGAAAGATGTGGATTTGAGATGAGCGGGTTACCCGAAACTTCGAAAAACCCGACTCGAAACCGACCCGAACCCGAATTGTTTTTTTCGGGTTAATGGATTTCGGGTTTCGAAAATTTTAATCGGGTCGGGTTCGGTGGGGATCGGGTTTGGAAACAGTTCGGGTTTCGGGTTTTGAAAAATTTTATCGGGTCGGGTTCGGTCCGGGTCGGGTTGTTGTATCATTTTATTCCGGTCCCGATCGTTTATTGACTTTTATATTTTACAAAAATCGTCTAAATTTTATCATCTTACATTACACGAATTTTGTTTTAGTCTAAGGTCAGTGAAGAATGCAGACGTCGGGCCTTGAAATAATTTTTGTTTCGAAGTAATTTGGGTTGTGAATTTCGAAAAACTTGAGTGTCTGGTTCGGTCCCGGTGGGGTTTTGAAACAGTTCGGGTTTCGGGTTTCGAAAAATTTTATCGGGTCGGGTTTTGAAACAGTTCGGGTTTCGGGTTTCAAAAATTTTAATCGGGTCGGGTTCGGTCCGGGTCGGGTTTGGAAAAATGGTCGACCCGCTCATCTCTAATGTGGATCGCCCCCTCCAGGAATTAAAAAATAAATTTGGTGCAAATCGGTTGAGAGGTTCTTGCCGTAATTTACACAAAGTAAAATTTAATTTTATTCAAAAAATGTTTAAAATTTTAGAATTACGCCGCCGCCAGACGAAAAAGTGAGCCGCCGCCGGCGAAAAATCTTTTGACGTGTCCCGATTTAAGCCACCGCCGGTACCCCTCTGCGCCGATTTTCGCCGCCGCAGACAAAAAACAAAAAGTTCATTCGCCGCCGTCGAAATTCTTCGACCAGCGCACATTTCTAGGTGAAAGTAAACACGCCTACTATCATAACGCTTTAGTCCGTAACAAAATGAACGCAAGCAGAAAAAGCACGGTCAAAAGATCGGACTGAACCAACCTGTAGGTTAGTTGAGTAGATGATGCCGCAATAAGTAACAAGGGAAACTAGAAGTGGCTTCATTAGTGGTATCCTTGTTTTCAGGGGAAAGAGGAGACTATTATCTCTCACCAGAAGAACTTAGCCAAAGATCACTGAGCGATATCTTATCCTTTACTACAAGTGGCGGATGGTTAGAGCCGTTACTACCCCGGAAGGTACTTAACAGTAATTAGCAGTACGTCTACACTACACACTCAATGAGACTCAGCTTAGTTTAACTTAAAACGAATTCCTTACGGCTAGTTGCAAATAGTAAATAATAAAAATTGTAGATAAAATGGACTCGATAACCAACCGACCAAACGAAAGATGAATGGATGGATCAACCACACAAATAATCGTGCTTGATTAGGCGTTGGAACAAAAAAATGTGCATTGGTCTCTCCATTGGTCTTTTACAGTCAACTCATGTGCATGTTTTCGGTTTTTGAACACCTCTCAATATCTACACAAACATCGACGATTTTTTTAAAAAATATTTTTGGCTTCTGGGGACCAGTACCTATCCAGGAAAGTATAAAAAAAACCGCTGCGATATGCATCCGATTTCGGCAGGCGCTTTTTCAAAAGAATCCCTCTTTATATAGAACGCACCACTTCAGTCCAATCTGTTCTTTTGAACTTTTATTGGGTAAAACCATGGACTGCAGGTTCCTGGTAGGGCCTTTGTTACCTTAGGAAATTTTTACGGATCTTTGAAATTTTTATGGTTCTATAAGAACAAAATACATTGGATTGTTTGCTTATACGTTCGAGTCTTTTTGCGACATCTATTCTCTTTGCCACATCTACTCTGATACGTACGGGTTTTTGTTTATGTTTCTGTGTCTGAATCAATTGGTGAGCGTCAGATTTCAATCACACTACATCCAACAAAAACGCTAAACACTAACGATAAAGGCAAATGTCAAGATTGACGCATTCATTTCTGTCGAATCTTGACATTTTGGACATTTGGCCTTTATCGTTAGTCTTTAGCGTTTTTGGTTGGATTTAGCGATTGCAATCTGACGCTCTCTAATCATTCTGAAACGATTTCGTTGATCGGACTTAGAAACACAATTTTGTCATTTAATAATTTGAAATTCAGATGTGGGTGAATATTAACGGTTCCCGCCCCTGTACTTAACGTCAAAAGTGAACTTACCTTATACTTTAATGTCATCACTAGACAAACGCCAAAGGTGGCATGGCAAATTCACAAAAAAATTCACAGAAGTGGCTGATGATTGAAGATTTTAATATTTTTGTATTTGATTTAAAAATTAAAAAAATGTGTAAAGTGCGATCGATCAACGACTTGCCGCCTGAAATTTTGATCATAATTTTTCGATATTTGGATCAACGATCACTGGCAAATGCGACGATAATATGCAAATAGTAAGTACACCCTCCGACCTTTACCAACGCCATGTTCGATTGCGCACAATAGCGCACAATAGCGTCCAATGTAGATAAATAACAATTTTGATTGAGGCAAAAAAATCGCTTTTTTTGTCTATTTTGATGTTTTCGAAGTGTTTTTTTAAACTGTTGCTTCGGAGGGTCTTTTCAATATTGCCCTTTCGGCAATTTCGAATACACTTTAATGTCGACGATATTTCATACAATGAAGACATTTAAAAGCCACTCACAATTCTTCATCCTACTTCCAATTGTTTAAAAAAATCGAAAAACTAAAAGTGCTGATTTCGTCGTTTACGACTCATCAGTACACCTTGTCTTAAGACCATGTGTATATCAGCAACGATGGCCATAGAATGATACTCAGACTATGTCAACTCGCCTTTTATACAATCCAGATCCTACGATTGGATGCATGCCATTTCGTTTGAACAAATTGGAAGTAAAAGAATTGTGAGTTTGTTTCGGTTATTTTTTAATTTGGATTATTCTGCTAATCGAAGATAGTATTTACGTTGAATATTTCGGCTCCAAGGGGCTAACCATACCCTCTGTGCAAAGAGCCGAAATATTCAACGTAAATACTATCTTCGATTAGCAGAATAATCCAAATTAAAAAATAACTGAAACAAACTCACAATTCTTTTACTTCCAATTTGTTCAAACGAAATGGCATGCATCCAATCGTAGGATCTGGATTGTATAAAAGGCGAGTTGACATAGTCTGAGTATCATTCTATGGCCATCGTTGCTGATATACACATGGTCTTAAGACAAGGTGTACTGATGAGTCATAAACGACGAAATCAGCACTGTTAGTTTTTCGATTTTTATTGAACAATTGGAAGTAGGATTAAGAATTGTGAGTGGCTTTTAAATGTTGATTCAAGCGGGTGGACTTTAATCTGCCGAAGGTACAGCAGCCATAGTAAAATATTACTTCTATGGGTGCAATTGTACCAAAACGAGAATTTTCTCAATTTTTACTTTGATACAATGAAGAGTTAAGGCAATATTTGGCTAATTCCATGCAAAAAGTGGAAAATGCGTTATGTGCAATCGCTCTAACTGGTAAAATGTTTAGATATTAGAATTCCTTTGTATCGAGAAGTTGAAGATTGAACATTTGTAGAAACTTCTTTCATATATAGCACAAGCCTCGCATGTGCTTTGTTTAGCAAGAAAACAACGTTTGCACATAACCTACCAATGAAATTGCCCATTTACTTAGATACGTTGGAACCGTTTCACAACATTTATTATTTATTCTCATGATTACGGGTCCCTTGCATATGTTTTGTTGTATCGTCCTATTGTAGAAAGTGATGAATTTGTTACGTTAGTACGATGAAAGAACTTTCTTTAAAATAGACGCTGAAGCAGACGAATTGTTATTGAGCTCTGCTTGCAAATAGTCGGTATATCCTCAGTATCAAGTATACAGGGAAATTTTTGGTCCGAAAACATGGATACTGGGAAATGTATCAAACCTAGTGGGAAGACAAATAGAAAATTCGTCGAAGCATAGAGAAGCTGATGAAAAGAGAAAGTGAAAAGAAAAGCGCGGGGAAAGTTCACACTACCCGCTTTAGACTTATACTTTTCCAAACAATATTTCTTCCAAAACTAATCAGCCGTGCTAGCATATAGAACATAAACTGGAAGGGCGTTCCATTCCATGAATCCTTCGGAAAACAGAGATCTTCTACACCTCGACCTATCAAATCGCAGGAGTCTGCGCCTAGTAGTCACATCTACGTTTACAAGCTCATAATATAGACATTTAAGGGACTGCGAATGGACAACTCTGTATATGGAAGACGCAGCGCGAAACTTCAAGTGCGCTTCCCACGAACAGCCGTAGTAATAGCGGCTTTTATTCCCATCCTCTGAATACCAAAAGCGTATCTTACAATTGATTTAAAAGCTTTGTCGAGGAGGCTACGCGAAACCGCATCAATGTCACAGAGAAAGATTATTAAAATGGGGCATCAAAAGAGCCTTGGATAGCAACTACCGAGCGGTGTCATCCCCGAGAGAGGCCAGAGACTTCCAATGCTAGCACAAATTTTCTGAGCTATCTTTTCCGCATGATCACGTTCATAACTAACACCAGAATCACAACTTCAATAGAGTGTCAAAGTGACAGCTTTCAAAGTGATTCCTCCTCTACTGCTTGGCGGTGTCCCTATCCCATTCTCTATTAAAGTTGTGATTCTGGTGTTAGTTATGAACTCTGACTTCTCATGGGGTGATCAAGCGGAAAAGATAGCTCAGAAAATTTGTGGTAGCATCAGAAGTCTCTGGCCTCTCTGGGGGATGACACCACTCGGTAGTTGCTATTCAAGGCACTTTTGATGTCCCATTCTAAAGTGACAGCTGTCAAAGTAACAAAAGGGAGCCCTAAGGGACTTCTATCACGAACGAAAGGAGAAAGCCTGACAGAACTCCATTAACACAGACTGCTCGTAACCTGCCTGATAGGAGACGAGCTGAAGAAAAATTGTGTTTGTAATTTTTTTTTTAGAATATTATGGTTAACTGAGTCGAAGACCTTTGAAAAGTCCAGAAGCAAAAGCAGTCCAATGAGCTTCTTTTGCAATGGTGGACGAATGTCGTGCACAATTGTCAAAAGCGCTGTGATGGGCCCGAAATCCAGATTGCAAGCCTGTTCACAGACCTTCATTAGATACAAACCCTCAATCTACTTTACAAGGAGAATCTCGAATATTTTAGAGAAAACCGCAGCACACTAATAGGTCTGTAATCCTCCAGGTCGGGCCTCTTCCCTCTTTTGTGTATCGGAAAAATGGATCTTATTGAAAGTTTGAAGAACTTCAGTGGAATATCCTCCAGTCCCACCGAATTAGATTCAATTCGAGCTATCGATTCCAACACTTCCAGTTCACCTACGTTCCTAAATGAGAAGTTTGAACCCAATAACACGCGTTATTCCTACGGAACCCCACGGACCCACGACTGCCGACAAAGTAGCCGTTAAACTCATTCGCGGTGAATGGCGGTTCACGACAAGTCTTGGATACAGCGCTCAGTGACATATTTGTAAGGGTTTGCGGCAAGGTACCGTTCTCCGGCTATACAGCATCTTTTGATTCAGGAAACATCAGGAAATATCCGTACCGTTTCGGATTTTCGTCTAATTTTTTTCTTAAAAGTGAATGAATTCATCAAAGTGTGGAAATTCTCTATGGAGCACATTAGGAGTAGCCTAGAGTTCATGACTACGATTGAAACATTGAAACACCATAGATGGCACTAGGATTGAGTGCAATTTACCACTTACACAGTAAAAACGTCGGCAACGAAAGGATCTCTAAGAGAATACATGTGAGCAAAAACAAAAAAATTGCGGAACTAGTAAATGAAATGATCTAGCCTCTGACCCGGACGGGTTGTAACGGCAGATTATTATTATTATCGAGAGTGAGTACCATCACATCGTTGAAAATCTTCAATATTTGGTCCGAATTGGTACAACCATATATGTCGTTCAACTTACTTTCCGCAAAATCGTCTGCCAAACTGCAGGCATCAGTTAAATTATAAATCTTACATTTCTTCTGTTTCTGACGTGTGACGTTCTCGGAACACGAATAAGTAGCAAACGAAATGTCGTGATTGGACGTAAGGTCAAATTTAGAGAAATACGACAAGTGCTACAGGCTCCATGAGCACAGTCACTGCAATTTCCGAAAGAACTGACCGGGAACTATAGGTCGTCGGCGTGTGTGGAGATTGTCGGTATCAGTGTATGATATCACTCTGTGATGAAGGTGGGACACAACTTGAAAATTAGAAATGGCCGAAAAACGGGAAATGACTTCAAGCTAAATTATTAAAAAAAGAGAAATGACCTGAAGTTGAAAGATTGATCAATATTTTAACGGCTCCTTTTTAAATTTTGATTTAGACTTTGACGACTTCGTTTAAACAAATTTTGCCCACTCCGCTCGCGATTCTTAAGCTTTTATTTATAAAATCATCGCCTGCGAGGCTATAAGCACTGGAAACCTACTTATAACGAACCCTACAATTCAAAAATTTCTCCTGTTTACCTACAGAACAAGTGTAAAGACAGTCAAAAATTTTGCCTGCGGCGCTGAACTTGAACAACAAATGGAAAAACATCAAAGTTGTTCATCTGACATTTCAGTAGCAGCTCTCCCCCCCCCCTTCTAAGTTTAGAATTTCTTACTTAGGCAACCTGCAGGCGTCTGTTTTCTTGTTAATATTTTGGTGAATGAACGAACTCCTGTGAATGAACGAATGAAGCATACAGAAACCGTAATAAGGACTTAATTAGCAATTACGATCATTACTTACTCATAGAAATTAATTGATCCCTCAATTTCAGTTGGAAAGAAGTCATCGAAGATGCGTGCCGATGGAAGATTGTGATCGATTGTAGATATCGCAAAAGATATGGGCCTCAGATGAATCAGTTTTTCTTCACAACGAGTCGAAAGTTTAGCGAAATGAAGATAATTGGTTTGGAAGACACAAACGTGGATATACGCATTTTCCAGAGACATGGACGGAATGTTTCAAAATTGATATTTTCAAGAGCTTGGTTTCAAGATCTCGACCATTTTATTGAAACTATCAATTGCATGCCAAATTTGAGGCAGGTAACATTATGTAATGTTATGATTCAAAACACTGCCTCATCCTCATCATTACCGGAATTCGCAAAATTGAAAATATTGAAAGCGGATAAATGTCCATATTATATCATCCGGTGTTTCAAACGATCGCCGAATCTCAGCGAATTCATACTACGGGACAATTTCAAGGAGACCGTTAATGATACAACTGCATTTGAATTCCTTCAATCGCAAAAGCAACTGAAATCCCTGGTACTTTATGAAATTGACGACTCATCGGCACTTTTACAACCCGGCGTCATCACCACCGACAGCGTCAGTCAATTGTATTTGAATTATGTTTACCATCGTAACATAACACGGAAAATCTGGAACAATCTTTTAGGATTCTTAAAAATGCATGCAAAATCCGTAGAAATCTTAAAATTGCGGTACGGTACCCCCAAATCGGTCTATGAATTTGTATTTTCGAAATTTGAAAATTTAAAATCCCTCCAATTGCCAATATATGTATTAGCAAGAGAAATGGAACTATTGAAGCGACTAAAGGTGAATGAAAGCATCACACAATTGTTTCTAGTAGGTTTTAACTCGAAAGAGGAACAAATGGGGAGTCAGTGTGTTAAAGAATTTATTCGATGTGTGCCAAATGTGACCGATTTGACTTTACAGCATTGTTACAGCAAAGAATTCCTAGAAATTCTCGCGGAAAATTTAGTAAATCTCAGAAGATTAATATTTGATGATATCTTTGTAAGGGAATACTCTGGTATTCGTTTTTCCAACCTCAAAACATTTCGTTCTTTCGATGTTGAATGTGATTTCGATTGGGAAAAGTTTACAAAACTCAATCCCCATATCACAGAACTAGTTTTTACCGGACTCAATGAAAGCCTCGTGATCGAAGCTTTCGAAACTTTAAGGAAAAATCTAAAATTGCAAATTTTTAAAATTTCGCACGATAAAGCAAATTTTCCCAATATTCATAAATTAACTGGCTTGAACGTCGAATTAGCTGTAGAAGACGATCTGATGAGCGGAGTACCTTACTGGTTTCACAAATAGAAATTTAATTATGACGACCTTTTTGCCTTGCGCCGCTTAAAACCCCTCGTTAAAACCGCCCCCTATGACCGCTATGGCCGTTTAAATGTTTTTCCAAGGGAGTACTCACTTCAATAAATCTTGGGAATTATTGAGAAATCCCAAAAAAGAAATTAATTATTTTCATTATAATTTTCAAAATACGAAAATCGAATAGCATCGGGGGACTTTTAGCATCGGAGATGTCAATCTTGCATGTTTACACAAGAATTTCATCGATTTTAAAAAATAAATCTTGAGATTTATGGGATTTATGGGATTTATTGCATTGGAAGTGAGTACACCTTGTGTTTTTTAATGTTGAAAAATTTTGATGGTTACGTTGTGCTTCTTTGGCATTTTTAGCCGGTGTAAATTACGATTGTCCCTTTCTTTGTGTGCTACGTTGAAAAGAGAAAAAGTTTATAAAATACAAGCGCCAAAGAAACACAGCTTCGAGCTATGACCTAGGATTGTGGTTATGCAAAGGAATAAAAAGCAACACGATCGACAAGCGAATAAAATCTTCCCCCGAGTTAATTTCACGATCAAGTAAAATCGTAAATACTTTTAGTGTTTATCCCTATGAATAAACATTGTTGTTTTAATAAACAGAAGTACAACGTAATCGTAACCCCAACTCCAATTTTCCTTTTCTCTGTTACCATTGATGATTAATGAATTGCAATTATATAAAAGACTGATGTGTATGAATAAAAAACAGCTCTTAATTAGACTGCGTTCTTTTCATTTACTCAATACCAGCAATACAACGGGCGATCATTTTTCCCAATCCCAGTACGCTGTCTACACATCGAAACCTTAAACCTTCCAGACGAAAACAATGCCCTGTCAAGTACTTATGGTTTCTGGACCCACACGAAGTATAAAGGTCCTATACGTTCACTGCATATAATTTTACTGTAACATGGGGTAGATCGAAGCGACAGTTAGACATTTATTATCGTCTAAACATGACAAATCAGCATTAAGAAAAAGTCTCCACTTTCTTTTCCAAACGGCTCACCCGATCACCCTAAAGGTACAAAGGTCAAGGTCCCTAAAAGGTATGTATGTCCCATGATTAGTAATGTGCGCGGCCGAGTTCAGCCGACGCGCCGCCAACTGGAAGCTCTCGGACGGGCGCAGCCGCTGATACATAAAAATGTTAGCAGCCGCCGCCAGCCGCCGAGCGATTTTGTCGGCTTGAAAAAGTCAAATTCTTGCAGTGTAAAAACTGAAAGCACAGAAAAATTATTTTGTTGTAGGGTTTGGCATTTGTGACGCAATTTTTTAAAAACACAACGTAACTTCGTTTTAATTTTTTTGCGTATCGAAGCTGAATGCGTCACCTTCCTCCGATTTCAGAACTTTTGTAACTGGAGGAAAATCGTTTTAACTTAAACTTATATGCTCAATGCGTCACCCTTTTCTGATTTCACAACTTTTGTAAGCAGAAATGAAGACTTGCGTCACACCTCTCTGTAAGAGGTTTATTGGCAGATAATAATTACGATTTCTTGAAAAAAAATTGCCCTTCGCTTGTCACTAAATATTTTTTTGTTCTAACTTTAATAGCTAAATACTCTTTTTACTTGAACGATTTAAGAGGTGTAATGGCATTCATTTCATAAATCAAAAAGACATTTTTCACTGACTAAAGAGATGAAATATAAGTTTGAGTTGAAACCACCCAAATGCTTTCGTGAAAAACCCTCATCGGCGCGCCGCCGCCGATACCATCTCACTCTGCCGAGATTTTTCGATCGGCACACACCTCTACCCATTCTTTATCAGGGTGGGATGGGCCATTTCTGGCTCCTAAAACACAGATCTATTGATCCTTTGTTTTCTTCCCGTTCATCATGTAAACCATTTAAAACCTTCTGGTTCTCACCAAGGACCTATCTAGGGCGATAGGTCCTAGGTCTAAGATTTTGGAGGGTTGAATCACATAACCACCTAATGTCATGCTCCTTAGCAGGTGGAACTTCGGGCATTCACATATTACGTGAACGCCCGTTTCCTCCTCCAAACCGCAGTCACATCTTGGATCAGCCAAAATGGTCGCTTTGGCCAAGTGCTTGTTCAACCCACAGTGACCCGTAATGGCTCCCACTACTCTCCTAATGCCACTACGGTCCATTCTGAAAAGCTACTTGGCACACTTCTCGTCGTACGCCGAACGCGCACCAACTCTTAGCGGACTCAGCCCGCACCCATTGTTCCACCGCCCTTTCACATAGAGAGTGTGGGATCGGGATGTGGGATTCTGGGCCCTCGATTGTAGATGCTGAACCCTGTTTGGCTAGCTCGTCTGCTCTCTCATTACCGTCTACAGTCCCAATCGGCTTAGGGTCCCTTTCAACTCTTTAGCCAGTTTTGACGTTGTCACCACTGGCGCAGTAAAACTTTCCGGTAATGAAAGGATCTCAAGAAGTAGAACCACAAACAGCGAAACTAGTAAACAATGATCTAGCCTCTAACCCTTCATGGGTTGTAAGGCAGATTATTATTATTATATTATACAGGCCACGCGAGCGCCTTTATCATCGACTCACTGTCTGAGCAGATATGGTCGCTCTGTCACCCGTCATTTCTTCTGGAACTAAATTCATTACTCCCATCAACGTCGCAAGCCTCTCCGCTTGGAGAAGCTCGCTAACTGTCCCAAATGGACATTCTCGCAGTTCGCCGGTTCCTGCGAATAGATCCCGGCTCCCGCTCCTTCCTCAGTTTTCGACCCTTCCGTAAAGCTCACTAGTCCATCAGCCGGCAGGCAGGTCGGCCAGTTTCCTTGCCAATCCGCTCTGTCCGGTATAACGATCTGGTATCGCCTAACAAAGTCGACCTGTGTAATCATGCTCTGGGCATCTCAAAGATCCTGTCGTTGATCACTTTCAGGATCCTTCCATGGGCAGATTCTTCATCTAGAGACCATTTTGCTTCAGCCTGTCTGCCGAGGCAAAGGCTCTTGCTTTAACGATCGTCTAGGATAGCGGAATGAGCGCTTCCATGGCTGCTGTGGCCGTTGCTTTCATAGCTCCCGTGACACAAATGCACACGACCCTCTGAATTTCATTCAACTCCTTCCTCGCACACTTCACGATATTAAACTACGCAGCCATGGCTCAACATGGATCTGACCTCCGTCTCATAGATCCACAATATGGCTCTAGACGCTGGCTGTAACCACTTTCTGAGCTTTGTACTTAACATGCTCGATCCAGTTGAGCTTTTGGTCGAGAATAACCCCTAGATGACCAAAATCGGTTAAGTTGTTTCGCAGATATGGTCCAAGAAGTGGAGGTCGAACAAGGCTTTTCGAGCGTCGGTGAAAATTTTTCGCAAATATCTCAAAAAGTGTAGCATGGAAATTGTTCATTTTGCTGCCAAATAAAAGCATTTTTTGATCTCACAGAAGTGGAAAGAAATTTTTGTGGAAATCAGGTCAGTGGTCTGGGCACTGGGACAAGCGGAATGGACGAAATTGAGTTTCTCCGCCATATAGCAAAGCAGACGGTTGATCGATATTTGCTTAACTAACTCGCAGCGATAGTGGAAGGCGTGACGCAGACCACACCCCGAAAAAGAAATCCACAAACTCAAAAAACGCCATACAAAAACCTTTGGGACAAGGAGCAATATATATGCGTCTTTTCCCCCTTCCCCCTCCTCCTCCCTCCTCAGCAGCTTTCCAAGGAGGCCGGATTTTTCAAAATCGGTTGGAAATGAGCTGAGATATCGAGGATTGAAAATGCCATTTTCCTATGTGTTTCCTTTGTAATTATTTAAAAAGACTGCTCACAATGGCGCCGGAAAAATTTCAATTTTTCTTTTGTTCTCATTATGACATACACTTTTTTCCTATTTAATCTGCCGGTTTCTATCTATGATCTATCTAATAATTTTCGATCTCGAGAACGAGACAGCCGATCTTCCAAAAAATTCGTGGCATGTGGAAAAATGGTCATAATTTTGTGGGTTTTACAGGTTCTCGAATTTTAGCTTGGGCCGGCGTGACAATAGCTAGAGAGTTTCTTCGGGAAAGTTATAGAGGTCAGTGAGGAGAATTGGTTACACGAAGTGTTCCGATGGTAGCCGAAGGTAGCCGAAGGTGACACGAAGTGTTCCGAATGTAGCCGAAGGTGACACGAGGTGTTACGAAGGTAGCCGAATGTGTCAGGAGGTGTGCCGAATGTAGCCGAAGGTCTGCATAGAACGTAATCTACTATTTTATGCATTAAAACACAGTGGGAAAATCGATGTCAGTGCGGCAGGAAATGAGTGCTACTGAAACGGGAAATCAATTAAGAAAATATCGGTTTGGGGGAAGTTACAGATTCGTTCACGGGAAGAAAACATTTTTTCCATGCGTGCACTTTTGTACATCAAAGATTTCATAATTTTTTTGCTTACAAACTTATTTGTGTATTTTAATATTAAACTAACAAAAAGTGACAAATAATTCCGTTTCAAGAGCATCAAAAAATGCTCAAAGTATCTGAATCAGCATGAAGCTGTAAAATTTATATTCGAACAAAATCGCTAAGATTTCCCTTTGGCTGCAACATATGGTCTGGAAGTAGTTTAACGATCTTGTTGAACAAAACGCATCGTTTGACTTTGTGATCCCAAAGACCTTCGTAGTTGTTTAATCGACATTCATCCGAGTCACTGCTGGGAGGGCTAGTTTTGCCGAAACAGCAAATCTTTGAACAGCAGTGATTGTAATGATGTGACTGTGATGACGATGATGAGTCTAAGGAAAATTGCTTGGTTAGTTTGGAATGATCGCTTTTACAAATTGAACTCACTTTCAAGATCGGGAGAAGAACACATTGGCGTACTACTAAAAGATGCACATTGAGGCGGCTCATTGTTAAATAGTAATGTGGGTAGTTTGTGGAATTGCTTTAGCTGTTCGGAATCGCTATGATCGACGACATCTGAAAGACTCGTCTGTAAGTAACACATGGCCTGCAAGGGATCGACTCGGGCAATTTCTTCGTACTCAAGTTTTCGTATCAAAAATTTATAATGTTGAAGGACTTGCTGTGCTGTGGGTCAGGGTCTGTTGAAAAGAGTTCCAAAAATTACAAGAAAAAGATTATTAAACCCATCGGGTCTTCTCACTTACTTATCCAGTCGTAACAACCAAAAATCGTCAAGTCTTAGCTTGGACACCGAATTGTTTCCTGGATTTCCACCGAAAAGAAAATGTATTTTTGAATTCACATCATAAATCAATTGGTGAGCAAATCGGGGACACGGTTCAGTACAAGACCGATCGAGTTTTGTGAGGCACTGAAGTTTCGAATGGTTACGTCGATAGATACACGACCACTGATTCGTTTTCAGAGAAAACATCCACAGAACGTTGAAGTTGATGTCTTTACGTTCTTTTTCTTTGCTTAAACTCTAACAAGAAAAAGTTTATGTTCATTTGACTGGAAAACTGGTCGTTATCGACTCACCGTATGAACATAAATTTCATCCCTCTCACAGTCAATGGTTGCTCGTTGAGTGAAACCACATTGAGGCATATTTTCACAGTCACTTGACATCACAGTTATAGCTCGACTGTCCAAATCGATCGAAATAAATTCTGGAGTGTATTCCTTGTTCCTCTGACCAGCGAACACGTACAATTTTCGGTAACGCTAAAAGTAAGAATTACCGTTCTTTACATAGAAAAGTATGACAATTGTTTGTGAAATGTGAAACTCTTTCTTCTCTTACAGAATAATACGCGATTCACGGAAAACGTCATTGACTTTATCAAATGTGTGAGTCTTTTCTCCCTGCATTTCACTGTACCTAGTTGCACCTCACTGAAACTAGTTGCACCTAGTTGCACCTCACTGCACCTAGTTGCACCTCACTGCACCTAGTTGCACCTCACTGCACCTATTTGTTCTGAGCTTCTTTTGAATTCCATTGCAAAAGTGGAATATTCGGCTCGATTACAACAGAAGCTCAAAGCTCTCGAAAGTTTTTCATTAGCAAAGACACAAATGCAATACGTTGTTTTGGTGTAAAACGGCAGAAAATTAGTGCGTTACAAAGCATTCGTCAATGCCGTCGCAGCGATATGCTCAGGAGCGTCACCAGGAACGTGACAGTCTTTTGTTTTGATACTTGCAAGCAATACTCGACGTGAAGTTAGCTGCAGTTGCAACCGAAACTAACTTCATTGCGAAAAAAATCGGCTGAATTTCGAAACTTATCAATGAAGTCAGCTGAGTTTGGTAAATTTGTGAATGAAAGCAGCTGATTTCGTTTGCAGTGAAGTTAGCTATGGTCGCAACTGACCTCTCCCTAAGCAGGCAAAGACATCATTGTAAGTCGCCTGATAGATATTACGAAATTAGGTAGATTTTGACATAAGTCGGAGCCGCACATAAAGCGTCATCTGGTTATTTGTAGCGAATTACCAAAACTTATAATTAACTTGCGTTTCAAACAATATGACTTACGTGATGGAATAACATCGAATGAGTCGCGCGAGATTTTATGCTATAAACGTCTGGATTCGACGCTGACGGATGATTGCAATCTACTAATATCTGTCTCCACATATTGACATCAATGTGATACGAATAAAGGCCAGAATACTGTGGATCCTTGGACAAATCCTGTATGTTTCGTTGGGTCAATATACGACCACCAAAAACGTAAATTGTATTTTCTGCAACGTCGATGCACATTTGATGATCCAACAATGGAAACGGTCCTCCGACTTGACTGGTGTCTTTACTAATCAACAGCCACGAGTTGGTTCTAACGTTGTACAGGTAAAAGTCGCTCTGGATTGAAAGACATATGCAAATTTTATGCTTTAACTAAAGATCCATTTTCTATTACCGTAATATTAAAATTAGTACGAGTGACGTTGTCTACGTAACGGCCAAGTGTGAAGATTTGTGACTTAGCTGGATCGAAAATCATCTAAAAAATGTAAATGTAAAGTTTGAATTGCAGTCAGATGTTAGACGTCATTTGCTCTTACTTTGTGACAAGATCTCGGACAAGGTCCATTATTAAGCTCAGCTCTTTCATGGATCAATGTCCACTGATTCAATTTAATGTCATAGTACCACAGATCGGACAAATCACAAAATCCATCCCATCCACCAAACAAATAGATTCGATTCTCATTTGAGTCTAGGACCAATTGATGCCCAACTCTCATATCCGGCTTCATTCCCGGATTCCGTAATTGATCTTGTACAGACCACGTTGCCTTATATGGCTGTTTCGTGCAATCGATGAGTCCATCGGAAGCGAATTGTTCAACATATTCTTCAGTCTTTGCGAAATTTCCGTTTTCCACCAGCGTTTCATGCAATTCGGACATCAACTGACTTTCTAACGTAACATTTGTTTGTTTTTGTAAAGCTTTAAATGCAGAATGGTAACCTTGTTGACGAAAATGTTTTAAACACAATCTAACGACTTCCTTTTCGCGGTACTGAAAAATTAGCGAATTTTTCTTGAACGAAATATTGGTGAAGTTGGTTAGTACTGAGTACTTCACTCAAATACTATTTTCTTCGGACTAGTACGAAAGTGACCTTCAAATGAAACACTTCAGCAACGCATAAGAAGAATTGTGTGGTATTTGAGATAGCAGACACACCGCTATGTCCACAGATACCCAATAGTCACCGTCAGGGCCCATTATTCTCGCTGGAGGTAAGAAGAAACGTGAATGCGGCTTAATTTGAAGTCTAGTCCTTTCGAAGACAACTAAATTTGACCTTTGCCTTTGACACCTTTGAAAAAAAATTGACCCACCCTAGCCGACCATTTTGAAATCATTCGCCGATTCATCGAAATCAACAACTTGCTTTCGTCGATTCCAACACTCCCAAGACTTCGGAAATTTTGCTAAAAAATTCAGGAAGAGTGACAGACAGATGTTTGGTCATTTAGTCTATACTCTAGAGAGTGTTATGAGAGAGGATTTTAGCTCAGTTATTGAAACTTCTGTTGCGGAAATCTTTTTTGTTTGTCGTGGCCTATAAGTACCGTAAGAAATTTTATGCTTAGACTGATAAAAAACGTCAGATTTCCACGAAATAACTCATTTAGTCTCAATTTTGACAGTTATCCCTGCCTTATTTTCCACCTGTCAAATATTTTCCTACTTCATTTCCCACCTGTCAATTATTTCTCTACCCCTGTGTCAAATAAGATCCCTCAATGAAGGCTTTGAAGACATCATACGTGGTGGGGATCAAAAATCTATGTAGTTTGACATCGTTTCACATAGAACACAGAGCCACTTTTTTACACATCAAAATAAATTCAACGGGCCTCTAGAATATTTCCCTACTTTATTTCCCACCTGTTAATTATTTCCCGAGTTTATTTCATTTCATTTACATGTCAATTACTTCCCTCCTTTATTTTCCATCTGTCAAGTATTTCCCTATTTTATTTCTCACTCGTTAATTATCTCCTTACTTTATTTCGCACTTGTTAATTATTAGGTGGTCTATTATTGTTGGCCTGTATGTTATAAACGCCATCTGGTTACTATTAACGCCCTTCTAAGCCTTTTTACCACTTTGTGGGTGTTATTAACACCTAGAACGAAATTTTACTACGATTTTTTAGAGGTGTGTTTGGCCGCATAAAAATAATTGCATGAAAAAATGCGACCGATTTTGGTAGGTTGTTTTTCAAAAGAATCCCTCGCAACGGATTTTTCAAAACAAGCTACTCTAAGTTTTGACAATAGAATTTGTCCTTCAGTTCCCATATTTTCCTGAAATCGCTCACACTATTTATAAGAAAATTTCCTAAATTTTTGCCACAGATTTTGTTAGCAGCTAGCATACAGCTTCTATTTAAAATTTTTGAGTACTGTTCTTATGCGAGAAAAATAAAAAGTTTAGTTTGAGTGGGTGGTGAATGTTATATTTAAAAACTTTTCAAAATTTAATTGCAAATTTTGGTTTTCTATGAAAGTATACAGTTCTGATTACCATTTTATAGCAAAAATTCTAACATTAATTCTAACATTATCCGGGGAAAATCACCACCGCCGCGCCGGGGAAAGTGTCCCGCCTTCATTCGGTCACGAATAGTGCCCGTCGGAGAAAATATCTCCCGAAGGGTGTAATTCTCTACTAGCAGTGGAAAATAACGCCCGGCGGAGGTTATTTTCTGCAGGATAATTTCCGACCGGTGGAAAATAAGATGTGGGACAAATATCACCCGGGCGTTATTTTCCTTCGGCGGTAGATATTTTCCACCGGATGAAGCGATTATTTCCCTAGCCGGGTTACATTGTTATTGATGTAAAACGTCCGCCGTAGAAAAATAACGCCTAGAGTGTAATATTGATAGCCGGGGAATGATCGTTTTGTCAGGGAGATAATCTTCAGGAAAAAAACTCACGTCATTCATAAATTCACTTGTCGTGTTGTAATTATGCGGTGAATTTTTGTACCCGTTTGGAAGGGTCATATGCGTTTTCCACGACGATTGTAACCTGTCGAATTTCGACAAACGAGTTGGTCCATGGACACAACAACTCGTCAAAAATCTTTCTTCAACAAAAAGTTTTTTCGATAAAGTGATGAAGCGTTCAAAGATGAGCAAAATCAGTCAAGATTTTCCGAACAGACGGTCGAAAAAGATGTCGAAACATGGTTTTTTTCGTGTATATATCTCACAGAACCTGCTTTCCGAGGCTTTAAATGAAAGATGTGGATTTGAGATGAGCGGGTTACCCGAAACTTCGAAAAACCCGACTCGAAACCGACCCGAACCCGAATTGTTTTTTTCGGGTTAATGGATTTCGGGTTTCGAAAATTTTAATCGGGTCGGGTTCGGTGGGGATCGGGTTTGGAAACAGTTCGGGTTTCGGGTTTTGAAAAATTTTATCGGGTCGGGTTCGGTCCGGGTCGGGTTGTTGTATCATTTTATTCCGGTCCCGATCGTTTATTGACTTTTATATTTTACAAAAATCGTCTAAATTTTATCATCTTACATTACACGAATTTTGTTTTAGTCTAAGGTCAGTGAAGAATGCAGACGTCGGGCCTTGAAATAATTTTTGTTTCGAAGTAATTTGGGTTGTGAATTTCGAAAAACTTGAGTGTCTGGTTCGGTCCGGGTCGGGTTTTGAAACAATTTGGGTTTCGGGCTTCGAAAAACTTTATCGGGTCGGGTTCGGTTCGGGTCGGGTTTCGAAAAATGGTCGACCCGCTCATCTCTAATGTAGATCGCCCTCCAGGAATTAAAAAATAAATTTGGTGCAAATCGGTTGAGAGGTTCTTGCCGTAATTTACACAAAGTAAAATTTAATTTTATTCAAAAAATGTTTAAAATTTTAGAATTACGCCGTCACCAGACGAAAAAGTGAGCCGCCGCCGGCGAAAAATCTTTTGACGTGTCCCGATTTAAGCCACCGCCGGTACCCCTCTGCGCCGATTTTCGCCGCCGCAGACAAAAAACAAAAAGTTTGACCAGCGCACATTTCTAGGTGAAAGTAATCACGCCTACTATCATAACGCTTTAGTCCGTAACAAAATGAACGCAAGCAGAAAAAGCACGGTCAAAGATTGGACTGAACCAACCTGTAGGTTAGTTGAGTAGATGATGTCGCAATAAGTAACAAGGGAAACTAGAAGTGGCTTCATTAGTGGTATCCTTGTTTTCAGGGGAAAGAGGAGACTATTATCTCTCACCAGAAGAACTTAGCCAAGGATCACTGAGCGATATCTTATCCTTTACCACAAGTGGCGGATGGTTAGAGCCGTTACTACCCCGGAAGGTACTTAACAGTAATTAGCAGTACGTCTACACTACACACTCAATGAGACTCAGCTTAGTTTAACTTAAAACGAATTCCTTACGGCTAGTTGCAAATAGTAAATAATACAAATTGTAGATAAAATGGACTCAATAACCAACCGACCAAACGAAAGATGAATGGATGGATCAACCACACAAATAATCGTCCTTGATTAGGCGTTGGAACAAAAAAATGTGCATTGGTCTCTCCATTGGTCTTTTACAGGGTGACCCATCATTTCGCCGCGTATGTTTCGCCGCCGAGCATTTCGCCGCTGATCATTTCGCCGCAGATCATATTGCCGCCGGGAACGTTTAGCCGCGGACTCGTTTGGCCGTAGATTCATTAGGCCGCAGACATTTGGCGGTTAACAAAACTAGGAAATTTAGTCTTTTACAAAATGCCACGAAAACCTACACTGAGGAAAATATCTACAAATATCTACGCTGCCAACGTATCTTACGCACCGTGCACGTATAGCATACTACACAATACTTAAATAAGGTTGATAATACATTCAGCGCGTATATAATACGTCGGCGGCGTACACAATGCCTACGTCGCTTGTAGATATTTTCCTCAGTGTATGTGGTTATATGTGATTAATGTAACCAAAGCGAGTGATTCATCTTTTTACAAAATGTAACAAAGGCCAGTGATTCATTCTCTTACAAAATGGCGCGAAAGCAAGTGATTCATCCTTTTGCAAAATGACATGAAAGCGCGTGATTCATCATTAATTGATTGTCCAACACTCCGCGGCGCTGGTGGCGATTTGTTTGGCGGCGAAAAGTTCCAGCGGCAAAATGTTGCACGGCGAAAAGATTAGGCGGTGAGTTGGCCTAACGGCGAAATGATCGCGAGGCTCAATGATAACGCGGCGAAATGTTCGGCGGCGAAACGATCCTCGGCGAATTGATAGGGAACCCTTTTACAGTCAGCTCATGTGCATTAATTATGTAAGACGAATGTCAGATGATACCCAATCGTATCGTTCCATGATCCTTTCCTCTTAATCATTGAAACATCACACGAAACATCAGGTTTTCAGCTTTTGCTAGGTTATAAGAATCCATTTTCCAGTGTGCAATCAATGTTGAGAAGAAAAAGGACGTATTGACGGTAACGAATGCTGCCCTCGACAATTCTTTTATCGGTGCGACACTATAACATGTCACTGTTGATTCCATTCGCCGCAACATCACAATCGCTAAATTCGTCTAAAAAAACTGCACTTTCCCCCAAGCAGTTAATGGCATCAACACTTTTTAAATTTATTAAAGACATCTTACCGAATCGTTCGCTTTCAACAGAATAACTATGCCTAGCTCTTACATAAATTGTTAGAGGCCATTTGGTTATTTCCTCCATTTCCTTAATGTGGTGACTTTTGAAGTGCTTTAGCGTATTCGGTGTCATGCCTGAACACAAAACTATTGTAAACAAACCTGGGGATTGCCGCACAAAGTCTCTGATTGCTTTGAACAAGAAGACATATGGCACGAAGTCAATGTAAAGTTCTCGCACATCATGCGACGGAAATTCGCCTAACGACTCATAGAACTGGTCGTCTTCTTTTATTTGAGAAATGTTCATCAATATCTTCAAAGTTGACAGATTCTTAAGTACATGCAGCATAGAAAAACGATTCATTAAATTTCACACTAAGACCCGTCAATGTCCGCACCGCTTGGTATTTACAAATACCCGTCAAATCGCCAGTAAAATGATCCGATAATTCTATGCTAAGTCTGTAGAGTTTTTTCTTTTTAAGAAGTTCCTTGAGCGCACTGTTCACAACATCTAAATCACTTTCCATTATCAACAAATACAAATGATAGCATCGGCGAAGTTTTGTGGCATTTAGTATTTTTTCTTTGATTGCGTCTTTGCTTTCGATTGAGTCTAATTTCAAACACAGTTGATTCATTACGACGACGTGGTTACCAGTCAAGTGCAACATAATTTTACAAAATTATAAACAAAATTATAAGGAAAATTTCATCAAACAACGAAAAACGTTACGTTTACTTTAAATGAACGCTCTTCTGCAATGGACTGTTTACACAAGCAGTAAGAGAGAGAACAGCAAATTTTAAGAAAGGTGTAGCGTATAGCGCCATAATGTAAAATGTGGAGATGCCGCATAGAGCATATTAATCTTAAATTTTGGCGCAAAATAAATATCTTCTGCAATTCAATGCCGAAATACGACAGTTTTCAATACTGCTTTGAGTGCGGAAAAGGTCAACTTTTCCGCACTCAGATTTGGGTGAGTATGGAAAAGTTTTTTTGCAACGCACAATCGATTTTCGACTGTTTTCGATGTTGTTCACGATGCGGTAACGCGATCAAAATCGAAACAGTTTCCAATTTTTTTAAGAGTGTGAGGGGAAGTGAAGCAAATTTACACCTTGTAACGATATGACTTTTGAAATTTGATACATGTGCTGAAAAGTACCCCTCCGTTGCTATGATACGACGTTACAATGTCGTATGTGTGCATTGCAATCTGATCAAAAATTGTTTGTACACTGTAAAATATAATGGTTTCTGTGGAGTGAATTTTTTAAGTTTGGTTGTTATTTTCTTCTCAATCGATTTGTTTGTTGCAAAAAGCTGTGTGTCCACCTCGTTGCGATACTTGATTTTTTCAGCATACGTCCTAAATATTGTCCAACTCGCCTTTGGCTCGTATGGACAATATTAGGACTGATGCTGAAAAAATCAACGTATCGCAACATGGACGACAAACTACTATTCCGCACTCAGATTTGGGTGAGTATGGAAAAGTTTTTCAGCACTCAATTTTAATTGACATTAAAAATGCAATGAAAAGGAAATTGTGTGATCGAAATAGAAATTTTATTGTTTGGTTTTGTCTATTTCGGCATTGAATTGCAGAGAAAACGTTGTTCCTACCTCGTTTTGTAACTAGATTTTTTCAGCACACGTCCTAAATAGTGTCCACACTCGCATCTGGTCGTGCGAACACTATTTAGGACTAATGCTGAAAAAACCTTAGTTACAAAACTAGGTAGAAAAATTACTATTTCATGCTTCGAGGCCAAAATCGAGGGCAAATTTTTAATTTTCTTTGGATTTTGGAGCTCTGACTTAAACTTTCTTTGCAATTCACCGGCAAAAAACTCGCTTTTTCGTGCGTAATTTCAGTGTCGCATGAGGTCACTTTTCACACAAGTGCGACAAAATTTCTCTACCGCACTAGTGCGTCAAAACCGCTTTTACGCACTAGTGTGATAAAATTTGATAGCAAAGCTGATTTTACGCACTAGTGAGAAAAAAATAATTGAAATTTCGACAAATTTTCGGAAATGGAAACACAGGAAAAGGAAAAGCTCATTTTTTGTCGGTGAATTGCAAAAAACGTTGTTTGACACACGGTTCATATGCTGGTAGTTCAACGCACACGATGTGTTGCCGAAGACCAACATTTTTTATCGAATTCGTCATCTCTAGACAGTATTAATCACAACAAAAACCCTTTTAAAAGGTAAATGTGACGCAAGTCGTTGTCCCTTCTTCCAAAACAACTGATATCAATTTGGGTGACGCTGAACGCTTCGAAACGCAAAAAAACTTTCAAAATATTTTCACATTTGATTAAAAAAATGCGTCACAAATGCCGGACACTGATGTTATAGTTTTTCTGTTTTTTCAGCTTTCACACCGCAAAAATTTGACTTGAATGTAGGAATGTATGTAGTATTTTTGTACAGGAAGTCAAATTTTTGCGTATAAAATTGAAAGAACAGAAAAACTATAACACCAGTGTCCGGCATTTGTGACGCATTTTTTTAATCAAATGTGACAATATTTTGAAAGTTTTTTTGCGTTTCGAAGCGTTCAGCGTCACCCAAATTGATATCAGTTGTTTTGGAAAAAGGGACAACGACTTGCGTCACATTTCCCTTTTAAAAGGGTTTTTGTTGTGATATCAGTACTTTTGGAAGAAATTGAAACCGATCAAAAATATCAAAAAAGCCTGATGGAAGTTGAAAAGTGCTAGAGAAATCCACAAGAATCCCATAAACCTATTAAGCCCCATTGGATGACCTCACTCATATCGAGAATAACCGAAAAATATCCGAGAAAATATCAAAAACTCTAATGGAAGTTGAATACCTCACTCACCCACCTGTGACACTCACACACTTACACATTATTTTATATGGGATTTGTATGGGAGCTTCCAGGAGCCCTAGCGCCCAAACGAAGCCGGTGACCCCACTTTTTTAAAATCTTAGATGGCGTGGAATGCCCATCCGAAGGTCCCTGCAAAATTTAAAGAAGATCTGACCGCCAGTTTTCGAGAAATCGCCAAAAAAGTCGTTTTTCATACAAATGGAAATGCCACAACTAACTAACTAACCCACTAACTAACTAACTAACCCACTAACTAACTAACTAACTAACTAACTAACTAACTAACTAACTAACTAACTAACTAACTAACTAACGTAGGATGTATACATTTTCTTTGGCTTCTATGAAGCAGCACATTTTGTATGAAAAATGACGATTTTCTAAAGGTCATATCTTCGGATCCAATGGACCGATTTTAATGAGTGAAAGGTCGATTTCAATCAAAATTTTACGTAGAATCCGATAAACTAGGTCTCAGGGGGGTACGACGCAAGGGAAAAAAGTCAAAATTTAGCTGTATATATGGTTCCGCAGTCTACGAAAAAAAATTTCTGATTTTTTTAATCGTATGGGGACTTGCGTCACGGGCGCAATGCTACCGCGCGCCCATGATAAACATATTATCCTCACTAATGCATCGATCTACTCCATGTACTTCGTACGGGTATATTAAAAACATCCTACGTGCAGCGAGGTGCAGTGATGTGCAGCTAGATGCAGTGAGGTGCACCAAGGTGAGGTGAGGTGCAATTTATGTGTGAATTATATCATAGACACACTATTATCGCCCAATTTGCCTATAAATAATTGATTAGTTATCAGTACTCGACTTTTTTCGTAGTAGGTACTTTTCGGAAGACCATTCGGCTTCAAGTTTTATTTTGTCGGCTGTCGAGCTCATTCCGCCCATTCATCCAACTGCGACAGCTAGGTGATCATGCAATAGTAATGAGTTCTTTGAACAATCTGTTTCTATTAAAAGTCCGAACACATCATGCCCGCAGAGGTGACGGAGGGCGTGACTCAGACCCCCACCCCAAAACAGAAGTCCAGAAACTCAAAAAACGCCATACAAACACCTTTAGTACAAGGATCATGCCCGCAGCGGTAGCAGAGGGCGTGATGCAGTCCCCACACCCTCACAAACTCAAAAAACGCCATACCAAAACCTTTGGGACAAGACACGATGTATAGTAGAAGCTTTGAAACTTTCCGCCTGCCCCCCTCCTCTTTGAAATTATTTTTTAAGAAAACTAGGTCGCAGCAGCTTTCCCTAGAGCCCAGATTTATCAAAATCGATTAGAAATTGGCTGAGATATCGAGGTTTGATAATGACATTTTTGTATGGGATTCGATTTTTCTCTTATTCCCATCATTATGAAAACTTTTTTTCTGTCTATATGTTTATGTTCGATCTATCTATGTTCTGTCTATTGATAATTTTCGATCTCTAGAACTAGACAGCCGATCTTCCTGAAATTTTCAGGGAACGTCAGTCTCGGCCCCAAATGAAAAATTTCATATGCCGCTTTTCCGGGAAATGCATTCCGGGATGGCATGTGTAAAAGTGGTCAATTTTGAGGGTTTTTTAGGTAATGCTCGGAGTTTTCGAATTTTAGCTCCGGAGTGACAACAGCTAGAGAGTTGGTTTTTACGGGAAAGTTAAAGAGTTTGATCAGGAGAATTTTATGGGATTTTCAGAAATCTGCCAAAGTGACGCCATCTTGGATTTTTGTTAGGTATAAATTATGCTTCTTTGGGTTTTCGGATTTTACCTCCGGAATGACACTACTTAGAGAGATGGTTTCTTCTAGAAAGATATAGAGTTTGGTCAGGAGAATTTTTTAGCATTTTAAGGAAATGGCTGCCAACTGTCAAAGTGACACCATCTTCGATTTTTGCTAAATAGACAGTTGGTTTCATCAGGAAAGTTATATGAATCGGTGAGAAGAATTGGTGACACGAAGTGTTCCGAAGGTAGCCGAAGCTGACACGAAGTGTTTCGAAGGTAGCCGAAGATGACACGAAGTGTTCCGAATGTAGCCGAAGGTGACACGAAGTGTTCTGAAGGTGGCCTAAAGTGACATGAAGTGTTTCGAAGGTAGCCGAAGGTGACACGAATTGGTCCGAAGGTAGCCGAAGATGACACGAGGTGTTTCGAAGGTAGCCGAAGAGGACACGAGATGTTCCGACGGTAGCCGAAGGTGACACGAAGTGTTCCAAAGATAGTCGAAGGTGCCACGAAGTGTTCCGACGGTAGCCGAAGGTGACATGAAGTTTTCCGAATTTTCCGAACGTAGTCGACGGTGACACGAAGTATTCCGAAGGCAGGCGAAGGTGCTGCAAAGTATTCCGAAGGTGATACGAAGTGTTCCGATGGTAGCCGAAGGTGTTGGAGAACAATTTTTTCGGAGAAAATTTTTTTGGAGAAAATTTTTTTCGAAAAAAAATTTTTTCGTGGAAAAGTTTTCTTGGAGAAAGTTTTTTTCTGAGAAAATTTATTTGAAGAAAAAACTTTTTTTGGAGAAAAATTTTTGTTGCGGAAAAAATTTTTGTCTGGAAAACTTTTTGATTTGGAGAAACTTTATTTTGTAGAAATTTTTTTTTCGACAAAGTTTTTTTTGAAGACAAATTTTTCTGACGCTCATTGTTTTTGGGGCAAAATTTTTTGTGTTTGCAGAATAACTTTTTTTGTGAGAAACTTTTTTTTCGGAAGACTTTTTTTTGTGAGAAAAGTTTTGTCGGAGACATTTTGTTTCTAAGAAAATTTTCTTTTCGGAAAAAATTTTTTTCCAAGAAAAATTTTTTAAAAAAATAGAAAATTTTTCACATGAATTTTAGTTATAACTACTGAAAACTTCCAAAACGACTGATATCACAACAAAAACCTCTTAAAAGGTAGAGTGTGACGCAGTCCATAAGTCCGCTTTCAAAATGAATGATTTCGCTTGAGGTGACGCTATCGCTGATAATACGTAAAAATTTATTTGAATGAAACCTTGTGTTCAAAGTTTTATTTTTCTGAAAAAATTACAGCAAACAAAATTACGTTGTGTTAAAAAAAATTGTGTAATTCAAACACATTTTTGGGTATTATCAGTGATGGCGTCACCTCAAACGATATCACTAATTTTGGAAGTGGACATTAGGGACTGCGTTAACCTTTGCCTTTTGAGAGCATTTTGTTGTTTAGAGACAAAGCGTAGAATAATTTTTTCTGCAGAATTGTTACAAATTGGTTAAAACATTAAAATATTTATAGTCATGCTCAATTGTTTGAAATATTCATAATAACTCTGTCATAACGGTGTAGTAAGTGTAGATTCTTTTCAGGATCTGAAAAACGGACAGTAGAATCATTTTTGTAGCTAGTGTGTTGCAAATACCGCAATTCCAGTGACGACGTTTAACGGACCCAAGATTCCGAGACGTAAATGCTTCGGTTCCTGACAATAGTGCAGCAACAATATAATAGTTCTTTGACTCGCCAGGTCGTAATTGTACCATTCACATTGATAGATTATGCGACACAATTTTTCGTCCTATTGAACAAATGTTTCGCTCTTACCAGCTAAATATTTGAATTGTGAAAAACTTACTCCGACAGATATTTGTGTTCCGATGAGACAATAGAACATCATTTCTATGAATATGATAATCGCGACTGTGTAGCCAGGTATCCAATTATTCTATAAACATTTAAAACACGATGTTGGACTTCACGATGTGAATTTGCGTCAAATATCTTACTTCTGTAATTTCATACATACAAATGACCTGCGCAATTCCATTTGTGAAAAAAAAGATAAACAATTTCGTTTGGTAAATGGATTTCAAGACCTCCAAATAGCTACAAAAAATAGAAAATCATTGTTAGTCGTTTTGATAGCACTTTTATCCGCGATAAATTCTTCCTCTGTTTTCTACACACGGAACGGCCTAACACAATTTCGATTTTCACATGCAATAGACCCTTTTAGCGCGGTTCAATTTTGAATTTTTCTTTGCGTTACCATCGAATTTCGTACGCTATATGCGTAATTACGTACATGGAGTATTCCACGGATGTAACGCGAGACTAACTACGTTTACTCGTGAACGGTAAGTCACACAATATGTTACTGTAGCTCGTTAGAAACCGAAATTCGTTTTCTAAAGTGTCATACTATTTCGTTGTGTGACTTTTGGTTCGAGAGTAATCACCGTTAGTCTCGCGTTACACGCGTGGTATACTCCATATGCGTAAAATCAACACACAAACAAAAGATTTTTATGGTGCCATCTTGTCTCAATTTTTCAATTAAAATTCAAATGTCGAGCGGGAAATCTTCATAGACACTCGGTCCTCCCGGACAAAGGTACTGTTGGATTCCATTCTTCAATGACCTACCAACCAGAACCCCTTTCCTTTCTCTCCATGCTCTCTACTCTCTCAGATCAACTGGCAGTCTTCTTTGATCGTCACTCCATGCACTTTGCAGCTTCCCCATTATCTTTGCAACTACATTATCCGCTTCTTTCCACACCATCGGGGCAAATCTCTGAGCGGGTTAAAAGGGTCTATGGTCTATTCAACACTACGCTTTCATTAAAGAATTGAAAAAATGACCTCGCCTGCGAAGAACTTTAATTAAATAAATTCCCTTCGAATGGGTTCGGCTTTATGTGAAACAAAAAAATCAGAGCACTCAATCATATCCCTTTTTTCTGTCTCTATTTTGAGACTTCCCTCAGGAGGTCGTAAGAGTCTGAAATATATTTTTCTTAAACAATTCAACTGTGTCACCTATTTATATCCTGAATTTTTTGGCAAATATTCGCTAAATACGCGCGTCTATGCTTCACTGTAGTTGCAACTGAACCGTTCCACATGTTGTCCAAGTCTTTAAAATCTTGTCCAATCAAATCAATTTGGAACGTGTAATTGCAAATGCAAATGAGAAGTCCTGATCCATACATAATTGTTGCTAATCCGGCGAATGTTCCGAGTACCGACTGAGCCGTAGTTGCAGCTAGGTATCCCGTTGTTGTCGATTGATCTATAAAGATAATTTCGATTGGCATGAGGGGTATGTAAACGTTGTCGAAAATATAAAATTTTAACGGGACGGCGACAAAGAAACAAATCGATACAGCTACGCCAACAGTGTAAAACTTCAATACGTTCCATGTTTTCCGAAGGCCCAGTCTGATTATATCCGCCCGAACACCAGAAACGTTTACCGTGCACAATTTCCTCGAAAAAAACATCAAAGAATATATTTTCGGCCAGTATTTCAGATGACCATACCACTTCACACAGCACTGGAAAAAAATTATCTTTGCTTTAAAGCACCAACATAAAGCATTAGCGAAGTATAAGAAAATCGATTTTTGTTATTGTTCACTTCCCTCATATTTTCTGAAGTTCGTTTTTCTTATGATTCACTAATGGAACACATCCGATTTCTCGGCTCTATTGATTAGAACTATCATTTTCATACTTACTGACAATTGCATGCCGCTGATTGCGAGTGGTTCAATAAGCTTCAGTAATTGGCGATAGTGCAAATGAAAAGCTATCGTATAACACATTTGAGACCCACAAAAGCACAGCAAGAAAGATGCGAAATAGTAAAAAAAATATCGTTGAAGTACCCAAGAGTAGGTGACCTTTATTCCAAAAAATATTCCAAGGAATCCATAGAAATTTACAATTTTGGAATAGTAAACCATATGGGCGGTGTCCTCTCGCTTGCTTTCTCGCGTGCGTGAGTCACGATTCTCATGTTCCACCCTCAATTGTTCGTCATTTGCTTCGAGAGTGTTGCTCTTCGATTGAATTTCTTCCTCTGCTAATCCGGTTAGGCTTTGGATATCCAAGTCTTCGGGTGCAGACTGAGGTTGCATGGCTGAAGTTAATTCTGTAAATTTTTGTAACTTAAGCTTACTGTCTTTACAGCGCAACCGTAACTAATAATGAAGGTGTTTGAATAATCAAAATCCTAATGAATGAGCAATCCTCGCCACGGTTGTTCATACAGCTACCGTTTTCTTTACTCTTTGAAAGACATGACCTGACCACCGAAATGACATTCCTCACAAACAGATTCCAAAAAAATTCCAAAAGCTGTACCAATAATTCCACTAGCTTGCTTTTCTATTATATTTTTAGGTTTTTGGTTTTAAGGTCTAGAGAAATCTGTCTGTCTGTTCGTCCGTTCGAGTAAATAGAAACTACACCGGGGCGAACCGGCTCTTGGCCCGGTTGAAGCAATCCAAGCCAAAAATATAGAAAACGGAACTTGAATCGTTGAAAGTGAAAGCTTACAAGTTCAAAACAATAAAAATTTTCGCTCGCATTTTCATTTTCAACTGAAGTTGAGTACCGGCATTTTGAAGAAACTTTGGACCCTTATACAAGGTACATTGATCAGGCCTTCTACTCCCTCACGGTGTTCTACAAAACTGTCACCAGATATTGTAGGCCGATTTCTTCTATACAGCTAAATAATAAGTTCGAACTACGCACCGACAGCTGTGCCGATTTTTTTAACACTTTAAGACATTCACTTAAAAAAATTTGTTAAAAAAAACGGTTATTGCGTGGTTGTCATATATGTTTGGAATACAATGAGCTTACAATGTTGCAGAACTTAAAGCTTTATCCACAAACTCAAAGCTAGGAACACTACCCGCTAAAACGGCTAAAACCCTCAATGCGGCTATGACTTTTTGTTACGATAATTCTAACAATTCTTTGTGGCCACGGCCGCATCTAGAGCTCATTTACAGCTAAAAATATGAGAGAAATTTCAGAGAAATTTTATTGTTTTTCTTGGACACACAGGAAACACATTTGCCCCGGTTGGACCGAAATGAAAGTCGGCGCGGCGCCTCTGCGAGTAAACATTGCTCGATTTGCAAAATATTTTTTTCCCAAAGCAGCTGAGGGGTGTTTTTTAAAAATTTTGTTTTGGAAATTATTTTGTAACAACCGGGGATTGAAATACGACACATTTCGATGTCGATTACTAGATGGAAAGTTTCAAAATTTCATAACAAGTTAGGAAATGAAATTTGTATGAATTATTTCCACACTCATCATGCCCGGGGCGGTAGCGGAGGGCGTGACGCAGTTCCCACACCCAAAAAAATATGTCCACAAACCCAAAAAACTCCATACAAAAACCTTTGGGACAAGGAGCCATAGACGAGGGGCACCCTAAAAGTTTCGGGAATCGGCTATATCGGCTCGTGTAAACTTTTCGCCAATTTACACAAAAATTAAATTGGTCTTTCCTGATTTAAAAATGATGATCAAAATGAAAATCGATCGTAGCAGTCAAAAGATACAACAATTCCAAAAAGTCATTGCAGAGAAAAAATGGATTTATCACGTGAAAATTTTAGAGCCATGATTTTCTACGACTTTAAGTCTGGCTTGACTCCCAAGTTGTGTATTGATCGTTTGCAAAAAGCATTTGGAGATGAGGCCCCATCCAAGACCACTGTTTATCGGTGGTTCGCTGAGTTTGAATCGAGACGCACTTACCTCAGTGACGACTTTCGTGAAGGTCGACCTTCCACAGCCATCACCGATGGAAACATTGACCATGTCCGGAACATGATTGAAGCCGATCGACATGTGACCTATGCTGAGATAGCTGCATCCCTTGGGATCGGGAAAAGTCAAATACAAACAATTTTACACAACCATTTACGCACACGGAAGCTTTGTTCTCGGTGGATCCCACACAAATTAAAAGACGACCAAAAGGAGGCTCGTGTGAAATGGTGCCGAGATTCTCTCAAAAAATTCGACAATTGGGCTTCTGATTCAGTATATAGCATCGTAACAGGTGACGAAAGTTGGATTTACAGCTATGATCCCCAAACAAAACAACAATCCACCGTTTAGGTGTTTCAAAATGAAGATTTACCAACAAAGGCAATTCGCACTCGAAGCGTCGCCAAGAAAATGGTCGCTACTTTCTTCAGGAAATGTGGTCATGTGGCTACTGTACCACTTGAGGATCGTAAAACAATCAATTCAGAGTGGTATACTACGATTTGTTTGCCAAAAGTATTTGAAGAACTACGTGGAAAGAGTCGAAATCGCAAGATCGTCCTCCACCATGATAATGCAAGCTCCCACACAAGTGCTCTGACCACGACGTTCTTGGAGAAGGAAAAAATCAATTTGATGCTGCATCCACCCTACAGTCCCGACTTGGCACCGTGCGACTTTTATTTGTTTCCGAGTGTCAAGAATAAGTTGCGTGGGAAGCGATTTTTATCTGCGGAAGCTGCTGTCGAGGCATATGAACAAGAAGTGGCCCAAATCCCAACTTCCGAATGGAGTCGATGTTTCGAAAACTGGTTTTTAAGGATGAAAAAGTGTATAGATTGTAATGGTGATTATTTTGAGAAGCAATAAAATCGTTTTATAGCCGATTCCCGAAACTTTCAGGGTGCCCCTCGTATAGGCAAACTTTTGATTTTTTCCCTTCGCCCCTCTCCCCCTCCAAATTATTTAAAAAAAAACTACGTTGAAGCAGCTTTCCAACGAGCCCAGACTTATCAAAATCGGTTGAAAATTGGCTGAGATATCGAGGTTTGAAAATGATATTTTTGTATGGAGAATCAATTTTTCTGTTCTTCTCATCATTACGGAAACTTTTTTTCTGATCTGTCGGTTTCTATCTATCTATCTATCTATGTTCTATCTTATGTGGTCAATTTTGAGGGTTTTTTAGGTAATGCTCGGAGTTTTCGAATTTTAGCTTCGGAGTGACAATAGCTCGAGAGTTGGTTTCTTCGGGAAAGTTATAGAGTTTGATCAGGAGAACTTTTTGGGATTTTCATAAATCTGCCAAAGTGACGCCATCTTGAACTTTTGTTAGGAATAAATTATGCTTCTTTGGGTTTTTAGCTCCGGAATGATAACACTTAGAGAGTTGGTTTCTTCTATAGAAAGTTATAGAGTTTGGTCAGGAGACTTTTTTAGCATTTTAAGGAAATGGCTGCCAACTGTCAAAGTGACACCATCTTGGATTTTTTGCTACATTCTGAATAAGAATACCTAGACAGCTGTTTTCTTGGTTCCGAAGATGACACGAAGTGTTGCGAAGGTAGCCGAAGGTGACACGAAGTGGTCCGAAGGTGACACGAAGTGTTACGACCGACGATAGCCGAAGGTGACACGAAGTGTTCCGATGGCAGGCGAAGGCGACACAAAGTATTCCGAAGGTAGCCGAAGGTGAAACGAAGTGTTCCGATGGTAGTCGAAGGTGTTGGAGAAAAATTTTTTTTTGAGAAAATTTTTTTTGGAGAAAAATTTTTTGAAGAAAAATTTTTTTTGAAGAAAATTTTTTTGAAGAACAAATTTTTTTGGAAGAAAAATTTTTTTGAAGACCAAGTTTTTTCAGAGAAACTTTTTTGGAGAAGAAAATATTTTGTGGAGACAAATTTTGTTCCATGAAACTTTTTTTTGGAGAAAAAATTTTTTGCTGATTAACAAACTTTTTCGCGCCACGAAATTTGTTTTGAAAGAAAATTTATGTGCTTTCGAGAACCTATGGTTTTTTGGGAGAAAAACTTTTTTCTGAGAAAATTTTTTTTTTTTCGAAGACAATTTTTTTTCGGTGAAATTTTTTTTCTAAGAAAATTTTTTTTTCTGCCTCCAAAATTAATGATATCGCTATCGCTGATAGTACGCAGAAGTTTGTTTGAATGGAACCTTGTGTTCAAAGTTTTGATTTCCTGAAAAAATTACAGCGCTTTTTTTAAAACAAAATGACGTTGTGTTGAAAAAATTGCCGTACACAACGACGAGTACGACGAGTACTTTCAGTTTTTGCGCTGCCAAATTTGACTTTTATTTCTTATTTCGTAGATTGTTTAGAGTAAATTTAAATTTTTGTGAAATTCAATGAAAATTATAATTGCCGCGTTGTTTGTCTATTGCAATCCCCGGTTTTGCAGAAAGCACTGTGTGCAACACGTATTGCAATGTGGGACTAATGCTGAAAAAATCAACATTCCAATACTAGTAGCACAACATACTATTATTGAAATGCAGAAGTTGTTTTTCCTTTTAAGAACCCAACAAATAGATAATGCGAGAAACTAAAGACGTCTCCTTTCATATTGACAATTAAGAGGGAGGAACAAGGTCTGCAGTGGATTTTCGGCATAAATTTTTTTCAAACTTTATTGCCCAAATTTTCTCGAAAAAATCGTCCAAAAAATATTATGGAGGTATTTGAATTCGTACAATCGAATAAACGAATCGTGAAAATTTTAATTTTTTATATGTAACGTTAAATCCTTCAGCCATCACTAACACTTACCTTTTTTAACTTAACCTTCTTTCTTGCTGTCTACCAAATTGCAAACTGAATCATAAGTACAATACAATGTCTGTTGGCAGCAGAACTTGCAACTCACAGTTCAATCCATATTTGTAGTGTATGCAGTCGCAGTAACAATTGCAGATTTATGTTAAATTAATTTCTTCGAATCATGGGCGCGCGGTAGCGATGCGCTCGTGACGCAAGTCCACATACGAACAATAAAAAAAAATTCAAAATTGTCTACAAGAAATCGTCGTTAATTCGACAGCAATACAACGATAACATCAAAATAAATTAAAAAATTTTTTTTCGTAGAATGCCAAGTCTTGACTTCCTTCCTTGCGACTGCCCCCGGAAAATATTTTTCCCGGACTCTACGGAAAATTCTAAGGTGACTCATTAAAATCGGTTCAATCAATAAAAACATCCTACGTTATTTAGTTACTGGTTTCCATTTGCACTTGTATGCAAAACTACTTTTTTGGCTACCGCTCGAAAACTGCTCAATAACTTTTCTTGAAATTTTGCTGGGACCGTCGAGTGAGCATTCTACGCCACTTGCGATTTTAAAAAAGTGGGGTACCAGAAGGGGGTGACATCCTTTTGTTTTTATTTGCACAACTAACACTCAACGTGAAGTTAGCTGCAGTTGCGACCGAAGCTAACTTCATTGCAAACAAAATCAGCTGATTGTTGAAATTTTCAATGAAGTCAGCTGATTTTGGTAAATTTATCAATGAAATCAGCTGATTTTTTTGCAATGAAGTTAGCTTCGGTCGCAACTGCAGCTAACTTCACGTTGAGTGTTACTTGTACATATTAAAACAAAAGACAACCACCCTCGTTTGGGCTCCAGGGCTTTTAGAAGGCGGCATATAAAGCCCATATGTATGCGTTTGTGTGCGTGTATGTAATGTGTATGGCAGCACATTTTGTATGAGACAAGGTTGGGTGTTCAAGATAGAGGTTTGGTGTTAAAGGGAAAGTGGTTGGGTTGGGTGTGTAGTGTGACAGGGTGACCGCAAAAATGGCGGAAAATAGGCGTGGCCTCAAAAAAAACATTTTATGTGTTGTAGAGGAAGTTGAGGGAATCACTTTCCTCCATGAGAGTAGTAGCCGCCGCGCTTCGGATTGCCGGCGGCGGCGACTAAACAAAATTCTATATATTCCAAAACAACTGATATCAACTTGGACAACTTAAAGCTTCGAAACGCAAAAAAGAAATATTTTCACATGCGATTAAAAAATGCGTCACAAATGCCGGACCCTCCAAACGTAACAGTTTTTCTGCGCTTTGAAGGGACGAGGACTTGCGTCACATTTCCCTTTTAAAAGGGATTTTTGTTGTGATTTACAGCTATTTCTATAATAATTTATTGATCGTTAAATATGGTTCGAGTAGGGGCATCGAAAGAGTCGAAAGTGCTTTTCCAAGTGACTTATTAAATTTTCCATGCTTCATATTTGAGCCCAAAGTAAAGAAAATGTCAAATGCGAGCTGCTCAAATACGAAGCGTGTAAAAAATAAAAGAGGACATTTAAGATGAAAAAGGATACAAAAAAAGACGCTTTTGCCATGGAAAACAGGACGTAAGCGGTAAGCGACGTAGGAATTGTGTTTATAATATACACCGCCGACGTATTTTATCCACCGTACACATACTACGAACGCCGTGCACGTATTTCTGAGCTCATAACACGTTCGTTACGTATGACATACTACACAATACTTAAATTAGGTTGATAATACATTCACCGCGTATATAATACGTCGACGGTGTATATCATAAACACAATTTATACGTCGCTTGTACAAATTTTCCTCAGTGTTGGACGCGGTGCGTATAAATGCGTAAGGTTTGATCGAAAGATGACAAAATAATTTTCTTTTCTGTCAAGTTGAGCTCAAAGAGGACTCAAAAATGTAAAAGGAAGAAAATTTAGCTTAATGTTCTTAGAATTTTTCAAAGAAGATATAGTCTGACGAATAAAGAGAAGATGTAGTGGGAGGAGAAGAAAACTTAGCGATAGGTGATTTTATGAACAGCCACGTGTCTAATAACCATAATAGCTACTTTTTACATTTAAATTTAATGTCGATGTATTGCATCAATGAAAAGCATGCTATTATAGTCGAACTCGTGTAAAGTATGGGGTAATGAACATCATTATTATAATAAAGTGGATTAATCGGATTGACCTTTTTAAATTATGAAAACTATTCTAATCGCATAGCGGACTCGGTAAGTGATCGCAACTCGTGTAAGAATCATTCATAATTGAACGGATTGGCAAGGTGTTCAATTATGGAAATAACTGAACATCTTGTCCAATTATGCAAACAACTGAGCAGTGTATTTACGTATGTAAATAATTGAACGCTTTGAACATAATTTTATGAACTTCACATAAAACTTTTTTCATATACTCCATTGGAATCGACTCACGCGTGCCAAGTAAATAAAAAAAAGAAAAAATTTGAAAACAATGATGTATGTACAACTGTTATATTGATGTCTGAATAACACCACGAATAGTAATAGTGTCAGTGGTCAGTTTAACATTAAGTGTTTGGCTAGTTAGCAATTTTAGAAACAATAACTTATTAGTCAAAATAACGTTGTGGCAACGTTGTAAAGACCGTTATTTAACCCAGTTACCCGTTATAAAAAAACCTCAGTTATTTAACTGCCCAATTACCGTCATTTGACCAAAAAGTTTCCTATGAAACACTTTCCTCACGTCACGAACAAAGCGCTATCGGATTTTTGGCTATGCAGAAACCGCAGAAACTCTTTCGGGATGAACTGGAGCCTGAAGTCAAAGGCCATTCTGTGGTTGTATGAGGCTGTGATTAGGCCCGAGCTCAGCCAGGGTTGTGTTTTATGGTGGCCTTGGCTCGAAGTTGAGTGAGCGCGTAAGTGCTGGGGTGTACGGCGTGAACTCGGGGGAAGGCAATCAGTTCTATCTGGGAGTCCAGTTCTCTTGAACTCGAGGGGTTAGAGTAATCAGATCACTCTAGTCTGGGTACCCGGACACTCTGGCGTGGAGGGAAATGAGAGGACAGACGAGAAGGCAGGTTCTGCTGCTCTCGAGAACGGCCCGAACTGTATTTGCCTATTATTCGATCAATCTGATGCAAAGGCATGTGGAGTTCTGGAATGGGTACGAAGGAAGCTTTCATACAAAGCGATTTTTTCCCGGAACCCAATTTGGAATGGGCCAAGGGTCTCCTATAAAGATGGGAACCATTGGTCTTTTCACCGATTTTACATTTTATGAGTAGCCGATGCACACTGGAGACGTCGAAATTTTTTTTTGAGTGTATTCGCGTGATATGTAAATACCCAAGTTTTCTTAACTGAGATGCAGGCTGTTGTTCCTAGAGTTAACTGGAAGGCTTGCGCGATTTAAATGATGATTCTTCGGTTAGGAAAAAAGGATATATGTGTTCCAAGATCAGTTATATGATCTCCTGAGCTGCTAAATCTCATCTAATGAGAAGAAATGTCAGCCACTTGTGGACCTTGGCCAGCTGAAGAATTCCGATCCAACGCTGCCTGTCGTTTGTCGCGTATTGCCAGTTTCTTATTCCGCAACGAAATTCATCTTAGTTCGAATTCAAATTCTTCAAAAGCCAAAGAAGTTCAAATCGTTTTATGAGAACGTTTTCTAGTTTATGCACTTTCATCTGAGTTACGTTTTTGACATCATGAAAGTATTTTTTAAAAATATTTTTGAATTTTGATTTTGTTACGTAACATAGGGGGGGGGGAGGGGGTCTAAGCCCGAAAATCGTGTTACGTAATTTAGGTACAGCCCCTAATGGAGTAAGCAGGATAGCGCGTCTCCCTGCTTCAATCCTTCTCTAACAGCAAGCACATCTGAAATGTCGTTTTGTACCTTGACACGACATCTGGTCCACCCAATGTCGCTTTCACAAGACGAATATACTTTGTTACAAAGCCCAGCTCCTTCATCGCCTCATACAACTCCATACGCCTGGTCCTGTCGTAAGCTTGTTTGAAGTCGATGAAAAGGCCTGTAAGAGGAGTGAAATAATAAGTTGGAGAGCGGGTCTCCTCTTTCGACTTAAATTTAGAGAATTACTCAAAACCCCTGTGATTGAAAGTTGATTATGTAATATTTGAACAACACTAAATCATACGTCTAAGAAAATTTGCATTGAATCAACAAAGAAAAAAATGAGAAAAAATAACAAAGTACGCCATTCATGATGTTTGAATATTTCAGCACAAATGAACGATTATCTAAAGAGATTCGGTTCATTTTGAACTATGCACGTAAAAACGGAATTTTTACCTTACCAGTTGTGTGTTATTTTTCAAACCTTTTTCGGGATGACACCAACGTAGTTATAGTACATTACGTATGTGCTTCCAAATTGGTTGTTTTGACTCGTAGGAAGGTTGCTGCATAAGCCGAAGGCAAATACTGTAATCGTACGAGTCAAAGGAACTATTTGAAAGCACTTACGTACAACATTTTACGTGTTTCAGCAATGTAAATGCGATTTTACATTCGCTTCGCTCATATAAAAAACGGTACGTAAGTCGGGCCGTAACCTTCCCACTCGTCAAAATAAAAATTTGGAAGCAGAGACGTAATGTACTATTACGTGTTGATGCTCGGTAAATGCGTTTTACGAGTCGCTTACGACGATGTAATGACGCATTTACCGAGCAGAAACATGTAAAAGCCATTGAATACGAGATTACTGTGCTTTGCAAAATGTACTTTTCTCATGTACTATATGTTGAATGAAAACCATCTGCTGAAAAGCATGCATTCAAATTGAATTCAACGACTGTAAATACTGACAAATCAAAAAACCTGCTTCATTTTGAAGAACGACGAAATGGCATTTTTTCTATGTAAGAACAAGGTCTAGTTTTTTTATCGGGGTCAGTTGCTTGTGCACGTCACCTGCAACAATCATTTGGTGTTTAGCTGGCGTCATATAAAGAGGTGACACCTCAGCTCGGCTCATTAAAGTAACAAAAACCATACGGAGGTGAAAAGTGATAATAGCCAAAAATATCCATTCAGTCAATTGTTGCCAATCGAATAGACATGGCTACTCAAATTACTTTGTCTCTTATAATTCTCGTTTTCTTCACGTATTTTTGGTTTAAAAAAAGGAATTCGCGTTTGCCACCGGGTCAGTTTAATATATTTGCCTATTCTAAAGTGTTTCGTTTAATTGCTTTTGAAAATCTAAGGTCCCATTCGATTGCCAGTGCTAGGCAGTATCATTCAATTGCATCTAGCGAATCCTCACTATCCGCATATCGCCATGGAGCAACTAGCAAGAAAGTATGGTGACCTTATGACATTTGGATTCGGAATGCACACAGCTGGTAAAATGTTAATTTTTCAATATTTATTATGCGAAAAGGAGAATACAGTGCGCGACAACCGTATATACCACTTGTAAATATGCTAGTTAATTTCTTGTGCGTAGTGTCTTCTCTGCAACTCTTTTTGTACGTTAGAAGCATGTCCCCATAGTAGAGACGAGAGCCGAAAAAATCGGCGGCGGCGTCTAGCCGAAGAAAAAAGACTGGCGTCATGCGGCTAGATCGGCTATGCCATCGAAAAATGCCGGCGGCGTCTATGTCTAGTAGCCGATAAAAAAGTCGGTTGGAGGTGGCTGTAGTACAAATTTTCATTTTTTCCGAATAAGTCAAAATCTAAAAACACATTAGAATTCGATAGTCTGGTTTCAGACTGCATTTTCCGTGATTTCCACTGTAGTCCGACTTTAAGAAACCTAATTTTAAAATATTGTTTGATCTATGACTGAGCTGTGAAAAACATTTCCTCACTAGGAAAATGCGATATGTCGCTAAAAATAGGTTTGAAGTGAGCGGTGCACGTGCAGACATTTAAAATAGTATTTAGTTTACCGAGAGAAGAAAATTGCTCGAGGTGGAATTTCCTATTTTCCCCTTGTGGGAAAGAAAGAATCGAGAAATTAAAAATTTTCTCGTCCGACAGGGCGTCAATAAAACGCCATCTCCTCACGACTTTTGAATGTAGAAAATAAGTAAGAAGAACACAGCTTTCCAATGAACCCACGATGACCTAGGTCTGTCACTTCCTGCAAGGACTATACGTCGCAGAATGCATAGGAAAAATATGAAATCTCTCTGTGGATTTGGGGGCAAAGTGTCCGTATAATTTCAAATGATGATGGGACGGTACACAAAACTTCAAATTTGTATGCTTGGAAAATAGCAGAAAAACTTTAAAAAATATTTTACAATGATAAACGGGCAAATTGCTCCAGCCGCAGAGTTCAGCTGACCCTAAGCACTGGCGGAGGCTAGCTGTAGTTAACCGACCAAAAACGTCGGCGGCGGCGGCACATTTAGCCGTCAGCCGCAGCCGCCGTTTTCGGCCGGCTAAAAAACGGAAACGGCGGCTTTCGTCTCTGCCCCACACATTTTTAGTGGCGGAACCACAAACCAAAAATCTCCGTTGCAGGCATACCGCCTCATTTTCTATTTTTTGTCATTTTTACCGCGACTTTTACTTACGACCACTGTCTATTTTCGTAATTTCGACAATAAGAGTTCTATTTGCATGAGGTGAGACGTGATAAACCATTTTTGTTAAATCAGATCAAATCCAATTCTTCGATCATAAAATCAACTATATAAGCTCAAAAGCAGAATAGACTTTAAAAAGAGAGCAAAAAAACCATAGAAAAAAACCGTAGATATTTTGACTTGAAAAAAATGAAAAAACCGGATAAGATCGGATTTGAGAAAAATGGTTTATCACGTCATCTCATGCAAATAAAAATCAGACTCGACTCAGCCATCAAATAACGCTATAATCGGCACAAAATTTTTACAAATATTTTATAAAGAAAATAACGAGCGTTTTCTCCGATGCATAGCCCCTACCAAGGCCTGAAGCGCAGCCAAACTCGAAGAAAGTTTACATCCTAACCCCTTTTGGTATGGATTGATTAACTGTAGCACTGTCTTTGTCCGATTGACTTCAATAGGATATAAAATTCTTTGTTTGCGAATTGAAGTCGTTCGACACAGGCATTATTGACTTATGGCCATCGGAGTGACACGACGCCTCATGGAATTTTCATTGTCTGGGGGCGGGGTACAAGAAATTAACTGGCATATTTATAAGTGGTTGTAGCGCACTCTAGCAACGGAAGTGGCTTTACAGTTACCAACCTTTGAACTTACGTTTTTTCTGATTGTGTTGTTCGAGCTATTTAAATCTTAAACGTACTCTGAGTCAATTCTGAGATATTTAGAATTTTTGAGACATTTTGGCATTAAATTACTGGTGAATTAGAGTAAAAACTCTAGGTGAAATGTCGTCCGGGTTTTCGTTCTGCATTCAGAGGGTGAAATGCTTTTCCGAAACATTGACACGCAAAATTTTTTTCGTAACTAGTGAAGCCGCTTTTGATCATATAAATAGCCACTTATGTTCCTGAATGAGGGATATAATTGCCTGATTATAGTCGTGACAAAAATAAGCGGCAGTCTAACTGGTTGGAACTGAACTTTTTGTGACAACTCTGGAAGATTGAAACATAGCCACTGTTGGAAAATTCTTAGGAAAAAGTAGTTATCTAGACGTCTCCTAATACGGACACTTCAAAATAACGAGAAGTGAAAAGACGTTTTTTTTGCAAGGAAGTACTCAAAAGTGATTAGACCTTTTCAAGAGCGATGTGATAGGGTTGGTCGAAGAACTGGAATTTATTCCCGTTCCCCTCTCTATTCGCTTCATCAGAATTTAATTACCGAAATTAATTTTAAAATAACGTAAATTTCAATTAAACTTGCAGTTGTTGCCTCGTCTTTTGAATCTATGAAAACTATTTTTCAACGAGCCGACACGAATTCCAATCGCTTCGAATTTCCATACGTTCCTGACAGGAATTACGGAAAGAATCTCGGTAAGTACACCTTCCTAGAATTACATGTGAAAAGTATTCCTCTAAGACTATCTTCTAAAAGTTTTAAATTTGTCTAAATTAGGTCTGTGAAAGTCCAGTAATTCATGGAAGAAACTTTTATGAGATTAGGCCATTGGACTTAGGGTAGAGATGAGCGGGTTGCCCGAAACTTCGGAAAACCCGACCCGAACCCGAACCCGAATTGTTTTTTTCGGGTTCATGGGTTTCGGGTTTCGAAAATTTTAATCGGGTCGGGTTCGGTCCGGGCCGGGTTTCGAAAAATTTCATCGGGTCGGGTTCGGTCCGGGTCGGGTTTTGAAACAGTTCGGGGTTCGGGTTTCGGGTTTCGAAAATTTTAATCGGGTAGGGCTCGGTCCGGGTCGGGTTTAGAGACAATTCGGGTTTCGGGTTTCGAAAAATTTTATCGGGTCGGGTTTGGTCCGGGTCGGGTTTCGAAAAATGGTCGACCCGCTCATCTCCAACTTAGGGCACTAAAAACGAGTAGTCACTACTAGGGCCTTACTTTTTTTAACATAACTCGAGTAAATCTCTTCCGATTTTCAAAAACTTTTTTTTAATCGAAGGGTCTAGGAATGTCGCACATTTTATGGAAGAAAATTTTTTTATCTAAAACTGAGTTTCTACTAGAGCCTAACGTGTTTGTTTACATAAATCGGGTAAATCCGGTAAATCCTAACCGATTTTGTTGATTTTTTTTCTATTTGAGAGGCAGCCGAGTACCAAATTATTCAAAAACAAATTTGGGTCCATTGCCTGTGCTTAGGGCTCAAGTGGGCCTCATCAGGTCGGTTCTTAGGTCGACCTTAACTAAACCAAAAAGTTTTTTACTATGTTGCAGGACAAATTGAGAGAAACATTTTTGTCTATGAAATTGTATGTCTGAGGCCTCTCCTGAGGGCCCTAGGTCGGTACTAAGGTCGGCCCTAGCCCAAAAATGGTTTTTTGCTATGTTGTAGAGAAAATTGAGGTGAAAATTTTTGTCTTTGGGGGTCAATTTTGTGCTTTCGGAAGAGGTTTTTTTACACCGTTGCTTCGGACGGGATTTCCAATATTGCCCTCTCGGCAATTTCCATTAAAATTTAATGTGGGCGTAATTTCATACACTTTAGAGTAACATCTATTCTGTTTGCCACATCTTTACTGATGCGTACGGGTCCCTTGGATATGTTTTTTCTGGAGTCTTCTTTTAAGAACGTAATTTGACGTTATCTTTAACCTGTAGAAAGAGGTATGGGTGAATCAGCAGTAAATATAAAAATGTGAACTTCATTTTCCTTATAATTCACTTTCGGTTTTGAAATTCTCATCCAAAGTGAAGGGTGCAAATAGCGGAAGTATTAGTACTAATACTTCCTCTATTTGCATTTGAAGATTGCAAAACCTTGCTGCAACGGTTTTTCAACAGGCGTTGCTACGACGTTGCGAACAGTCTAAACTTACATCAGAAACGGCAACAACGTTGCGTCTTTCTCGTTCGATTTGAAACGGTCTACTTGAAATGATATCCGGGAGTGAAGATGATATTCGCTCCCCGGATGCATTTAGTGTCAGTGTTGAAAATCGTACTGATGAGGGAGGATGAGGTTGGGGTGAGCAATTTTGCCCATATCTTTGTTCATTTTACTGCAAAATTACTTCAGTACTAGGTCCTGGACCCATCTGTGACATATAGTTCAATGGCAAAACTCGATAGCGTTGTGGTTAACACGTCTGCTTACTACTAAGAGATTGAGTTGCCAGAGCGTTGGTTCGAAACTCAACCGCAGACAGATTTGTTCGAATCGGTTAAATTCATGTGAAGTTGAGTGTGGCGCCATTCACATCTTTTACACGACACACAAATGATAGGCTTCCGCATTTCGCATGTGCTGCATACATTTCCTGATGACTTGTTCGACAGTCGCTCGACTTTCCGGTTTCAGAAATTTTTCTCCAACAATTTCCCGATATCCTGAATACCACACGCGCCGCGCTATATGATGGGAAAACCAATTTCGGCCTCGGAAAAAGTTTGGCCACGGATTTGTAACGTCTCCAATCCATAATCGGCGTAAGGCCTAATCCATGTCAGTGTCATTGAACGCATTGTGATGACATCTGGAATTTGCTTCGAAAATGGGAGTTTTTATTTGTTAGAGACAGTATAGTTTGCTTTACTTAGGTGGCTCTCTCCTCGGATGGTAGATTTGAGAAGATTTCGTTTGATTTAGTGAGCTAATAGCTACCGCAGTAATGTTAAGATTTTGTGACTACGAAGAAATTTTGGTATCACAGTGTGATATTCCAACAGCGATGATTATAAACTTCTTGCAATGGGTTCTGCAGTGCTGATGCACGAAAAACATGTCTGCGGTCGCTCAAACTTTTGACATTCCCAAAGTAATTATATTCACCACAATCAAACTTTATATATTGCGTGTTGTGTGCCGTTGTTGTAACAATCAGAAGGATCAAAAACGCAATGGAGCTCAAAGCTAGCTTAAGAGAACCGTCAATTAAAATGCGATTTTTAAATTTGCTTCATAAATATCTGTGTATATTTGTAAGCTTTGTATTGGATCAAATATATGGCGAAAAACCCAGGCAGTCGATGCCGCCGATCAACGATATAACATTAAATGAACCGGCCACAACGATTGCCGAAAAGATTCGTACGAAACAAATAACATCGAGACAAGTAGTGCTGACATTCATTGAACGAATCAAGGAAGTCAATCCGGTGTTGAACTGCGTCGTCGGTGAACGATATGAAGAAGCGTTGTTGGATGCAGCTAAGGTCGATCAGTTCATTTCATCGAATGAATTCGACGTTGAGGAGCTTCGTGAAACGAAACCATTTCTAGGCGTTCCAATATCGACAAAGGAATGTATCGGTATCGATGGCATGATACAATCGTGTGGCCTCTGGTCTCGACGAGCCGTGCGCAGCACCGAAGATGCCGATGTAATTCAGTTAATGCGCAACGCTGGAGCCATACCGTTCGTAACAACCAATGTTCCGCCACTGTTGGCGTGGTAAGCAGAATTATTAGCTTCGGAAATACGTCACTTTAGGTGTCATTGGGTTTCAGGTGTGAGAGTGCAAATAAAATTTATGGTCGAACGCTTAATCCGTATGATACGAAACGATCGGCGGGCGGTTCAAGTGGCGGTGAGGCCGCGCTGTTAGCTGCCGCCGGTTCACCACTTGGCATTGGTTCAGATATCGGTGGTTCTATTCGTATGCCAGCATTGTTTAATGGAATTTTCGGACACAAACCGTCACCACACATAGTATCGAATAATGGCCATTACCCAAATCCAAATGGAGCGGGCGAAATGTTAGCTCTAACTATTGGTCCGATGAGTCGATTTGCAAGCGATTTAAAGCCTATGCTTAAAGTGCTGGCCGGTGATAAAGCAAAACATTTGGCATTAGATGAACCAGTGAATTTGTCGTCTTTAAATTATTTCTACCAAGAAGACAGCGGCGAGCATTTTGTGTCATCACTTGATGAAGACATGTGGGGTGCTATGAACAGCGCAATTTTGCATTTCTCTACAAACGTTGATACTTACCCAAAGCGCGTAAAAATGGAAAAACTGGCTCACTCGATGTCTCTAGCAACAGCTTGTTTGTTGGACAAAAATTCTGTCGATTTTGAATCTCAGCTAGCGAATATGAATGGACGAATCAATCCGTTTATAGAACTGCTGAAATGGTGCATGGGAAAGTCAGAGCACACGCTGCCATCGCTTCTGTTTGCCTTCCAACAGCGACTCATTTTTTTTAAATTCAATTCGCCTGAACACCGTGCGATGCTGGAAGAATGTGAGGAATTACGCCGCGAGTTTGACGAGATGCTCGGCGATAATGGAGTTTTCATTTATCCGGCATATCCAACGATTGCTCCCTACCACAATGAAGCAATTTTTAGTCCGATCAACTATAGCTACAACATTATATTCAATGTGTTGGGATTACCAAGTACGAGCGTTCCGATCGGTCTCGGATATCACAATATGCCTGTTGGTGTGCAAGTGATAGCAAACCGCAATAAAGATCGTCTGTGTTTGGCTGTTGCCAGTGAATTTGAACGTCTTTGTGGTGGCTGGTTGCCAACTAGTTCTGTCGTATAAATGGTATTGTTGTCGAACTTGCAATTGTAAATAAAATTTCTGATTTCCGATTTAAAATAAAGAAGCTGCTAAAGAAGCGCCCATGGCATTTATTAAAAACATTTCAATTTTCAAGAAACTTTTTCTGAAGGAGGTAATTTACTACCGAAAACGTCTTAGAATGCTTTAAGCACGCGGCTTTTGCTACGTCGGCTTATGTCAAAGTGTACGAAATGTCATGACGAAGTTCAAAAACTGACAATGTTTCTGCGCTTCACTTATCCCGATTAAACTTGTGAGGCACACGAGCGGCACAATGTGAAACGTCAAATAACACAATAGAATTTCTTTTGTATATTTGACACATTCACGCAACGACACGAAAAGTCTAATTGGGATTATGATTTTCGCCGTGAAATTTTACATACGTTGACCCGACCCATTCTTACTCGACTTCATTGATCAGAGGAATGACAAACATTGTACAAACATTTCATCGACAAAGGAACTAGTGTTGTTTGTGCTTCGAGGAATGGATACGACCAAAGGAAGTTGCAATGATAGAGTCGCGTCGATCTTTCTCCGCGAATGCGCTCACAACCTCGCAGACCCGTTGAACTCGATTTTCTTTCAATCTTTAACTGAGAATTGTTATCCCAATCTGCTGAAGATTGGCCAACTAACGCCTGTCTTTAAATAGTAAAGTGGATGTGAAAAATTATAGAGGGGTGAACGTTATGCCTTATATTGCCAAAGTATTTGAACGAGTAATCTACCTTCAGCTGAAACTAATTATCCCATGTAACCTCTCCACATCGCATCACGGCTTCGTTTCTAACAGGAATATTGATTCGAACTTGATGGAGTTCAGTGTATTTGCCAACGACGCCAAGAAAATTGCATGCATCGTCACATCTCTGGAAGACGCATCAAAGCTTCAAAAACACAAGATTCCATTCAAACAAAATTCTGAGTATTATCAGCGATAGCGTCACCTCAAGCGGTATCATTAATTTTGGAAGCGGACTTTCGAACTGCGTCACACTTTACCTGTTAAGAGGTTTTTGTTGTGATATCAGTCGTTTTGGAAGTTTTCAGTTGTTGAAAAAAATTCTATTTTTTGAAAAAATTTTCTCAGAAAAGAAAATTTTCTTAGAAAAAAAATTTCTTCGAAAAAAAAATTGTCTTCGAAAAAATTTTTCTCCGAAGAAAATTTTTCTCCAAAAAAAATTTCTCCGAAAAAAATGTTTCTTCAAAAAAAAAAATTTTTCTCCAAAAAAAATTTTCTCCAAAAAAAATTTTATACAAAAAGGTTTTTCTCCAAAAAAATTTTTCTCCGAAAAAAATTGTTGTCCAACACCTTCGGCTACCATCGGAACACTTCGTATCACCTTCGGCTACCTTCGGAATACTTTATGTCACCTTCGCCTTCCCTCGGAACACTCCGTGTCACCTTCGGAACACTTTATGTCACCTTCGGCTACCTTCGGAACAATTCGTGTCACCAATTCTTCCCACTGATTCATACAACTTTCCTGAAGAAACCAACTGTCTAGGTATTCTTATACAGAATTTAGCAAAAAAATCCAAAATGGCGCCGCTATGACAGCTGGCAGCCATTTTCTAATGATACCAAAAAATTCTCCTGATGAAACTCTATAACTTTCTAGAGGAACCCGTCTCTCTAAATGGTGTCATTACGGAGCTAAAATTCGAAAACCGAAAAAGCATAAACGAAAATCCAAGATGGCGCCGCTATGACAGCTGGCAGCCATTTTCTTAAGATACAAAAAATTCTAGAAGAAATCAACTCTCTAAGTGTTATCATTCCGGAGCTAAAATTCGAAAATCCAAAGAAGCCTAATTTATATTTAACAAAAATCCAAGATGGAGTCACTTTGGCAGATTTCTGAAAATCCCAAAAAATTCTCCTGACCAAACTCTATAACTTTCCCGAAGAAACCAACTCTCGAGCTATTGTCACTCCGAAGCTAAAATTCGAAAACTCCGAGCATTACCTAAAAAACCCTCAAAATTGACCACTTTTCCACATGCCTCGGCTTTTCCAGAATTTTCCCGGAAAAGCGGCATATGAAATTTTTCATTTGGGGCCGAGACTGACTGACTGACTGACTGAAATTTCAGGAAGATCGGCTGTCTAGTTTTCGAGATCGAAAAATAGTAATAGATAGAACGTAGATAGATAGATAGAAACCGACAAATCAGAAAAAATGTTTCCATAATGATGAGAACAGCAGAAAAATTTATTCTCCATACAAAAATGTCATTTTCAAACCTTGATATCTCAGCCAAAACCACACGAGCACTCAGTATTCTGCTTCTCAGAGTATAGTACTTCGGACATTCACTGATTAGGTGTGCGCCCGTTCCCTCCTCTAAACCACGACTGCAATTTGGATCGTTTCCGATCTTCATCCTCGCCAAGTGCTTATTCAGGCCACTGTGCCCCGTAATAGCCTCTACTATCCTCCTTTTATGCTTTTGCGGTCCATGCCAACCAGCTCCTTGACCCACCTTTCGTCAGGCACTGGAAAGAAGAGCTTCGTATGTGCTCCTCCATCGTATGCGCTCCAACGTTTCGCGGATTTCGTTCGTACCCAGTCTCTTATCTCTCTAACACACAGGAAGTGAAGGGCTCTGGGCCGACGATAACGTTTGCTGAGACTTGTCTGGTCAGCTCATCTGCCCTCTCATTGCCGTCTATGCCGGTGTGCCCTGGGACCCAAGCTACCGTGATCTGATTACTCATTCCCAGTCGATTTAGAGTCGCCTTTAGCTTTCCAACCAATCTAGACGTCGTGACAGGTGACGGGAGTGCTTTGATCACCGACTCGCTATCCGAGCATATTAGTGCTATATTAGCCGTTGTTCCTTCCGGAACCAACTCAATCACCCCCATAAGCGCAGCAAACGTCTCTGCTTGGAAGACGCTAGCTAATTTTCCCATTTGGAAGCTATAACCGTTCTCCGGGTCTTGCGTATAGACTCCGGCTCCCGTTCCCTGCTCAGTCTTCGATCCATCAATGAAGCCTACCTGTGCCCCATCGGGAAGGCCAACTGGCCAGTTTCCCAGCCAGTCAGTCCTGTCCGGTATGACAGTTTGGTATTGCCTCTCGAAGCTGATTGTAGGTACCATTCGATCTCTGGCCATTCGGAAGACCTGACTGTTTAACATTTGTCTGATTCTTCCGTGGCCCGAGTCGAAGCCCCTCATCCAGAGATCATTTGTCGTCAGCCTATCTGCAGCGGCAAAGGCCTTCGCTCAATGGGGGGTAACGCAATAAGCGCTTCCATGGCCGCTGTGGCCGTGGTCTTCATAGCTCCTGTAATGCAGATGCATACAAGCCTCTGAATTTCATTCAACTCTTTCTTCGCACACTCGATGTCTAGCTTGGGCCACCACACAACACATCCATGGCTCAACATCGGTTTGATGACCGTCTCATAAATCCACAAAATGTCTCTAGACGGTATACCCCAGTCCCTTCCAAAAGCCCTCCGACAGATCCAGAAAGCAGACATCGCTTTTTCCGCTTTGTTTCTGACATGCTCGATCCATTTGAGCTTTTGGTGGAGAATCACTCCCAAATACTTTACATTCGGGCTGAGATCTATGGTTTTACCAAAGAGCCTAAAGTTCCCCACAAGGACGTGTCCCGTGTTTCTTCTGCTGAAGAGCACGATATCCGTCTTTTTGGGATTAACCTTCAGGCCGTTCTCTCGGCACCACTTCTCTACAATCTTCAGTGAGCTTCTCAGGCGATCTCCTAGGGTACTCTCAAACTTGCCCGTAATTAAAACGGTCAAGTCATCAGAGTAACCCTGCGCATGAAATTCCTCTTCATTTAGTTTCCTTATGAGAGAATCGACAGCGATGCACCAGAGCAGCGGAGAGAGTATTCCTCGTTGTGGACAGCCTTTTGATACCCAGAAGTCGACTCTGTGTCCGTTAAATTCAACTTGTTACAAACGTCGCGATAGACGCATATGTCTTGTATACTTTTTGTGGGTCTAAAAAAAGGTCAATTATTGGCAGTTGTGAAAAAGGGGTAGAGGGAGTTTGGAATCTTTCTAAAAATATGAAAATGCACGACAATATTCGTGAATCATTCCATTTACTAATTTTTTCAAGTTGCACGTTCCAGTTTGTTTTGTCCTTATTTCCCGCTCTTTTGAACCGCCCATTGTCCAATCATCACGAAAAAATTCGTTTGCGAGAACACTGTCACTAGATCACACTTGCTCAATTCTTTGAAATATTCATAATAACTCTGTCATAACGGTGTAGTAAGTGTAGATTCTTTTCAGGATCTGAAAAAACGGACAGTAGACTCATTTTTGTACCTAGTGTGTTGCAAATACCGTAATGCCAGTAACGACATCTAACGGACCCAAGATTCCGAGACGTAAATGCTTCGGTTCCTGACAATAGTGCAGCAACAATATAATAGTTCTTTGACTCACCAGGTCGTAATTGTACCATTCACATTGATAGATTATGCGACACAATTTTTCGTCCTATTGAGCAAATGCTTCGCCGTTTCTAGCTAAATATATGAATTGTGGAAAACTTACTCCGACAGATATTTGTGTTCCGATGAGACAATAGAACATCATTTCTATGAATAAGATAATGGCGACTGTGTAGCCAGGTATCCAATTATTCTATAAACATTTAAAACACGATGTTGGACTTCATGGTGTGAATTTTCGTCAAATAACTTACTTCTGTTACTTCATACATACAAATGACCTGCGCAATTCCATTTGTGAAAAAATAAATAAACAATTTCGTTTGGTATATGGATTTCAAGACCTCCAAATAGCTAAAAAAAAGCAGAAAATCATTCAGCATTTTTATCCTTACGCGGCATCGGGTTTATCTGGGTAAATTATCCCTCTACCACCAAGTAGACCCGTGCAGCGATTTTAGTTATGTGCCTTTTTTCTGCCTCTATTTTGAAATTTCCCTCAACAGGTCGGAGTGTACTTCAGAAGGATTTTCAAAATTTTTGAAGATTATCCTTCTGAAGTACACTCCGACCTCTTGAGGGAAGTTTCAATTTTGACGACAATTTTGATGTAAGTTTTGTGGAGATATATATTCGATGTAATTGTGATGTGTTTTTGATGTATGAGTGAACTGTTGAATTAGTGATATGTACACCGGTACAACAACAGTACATCACTAATACATCACTAATACATCACTCATACATCACTCATACATCACCCAGGTAAAATTTTACTTTATGAGTTTCGTGCGGAAGGGTGGGGGAAAGGTGGGGATGGTAGGGGTCGCCCCCCCCAATAATAATATGACGTTAGCAGGTGGCGCTCACATCAGGTTTAGTAGTAGGAGCCGTTTAAAGCTATGAATTAGTGGTGTTACTATATGACAAAAAATGAATAATTGAAGGGTTCAGGAGCACACATACATAACCCCAATTGGTTAAAAGTGGATTTTAGCGCTTTAACTGACTGAATTTAGGCGCTGTAATTGTGAAATTATGAAATAAACTTTACTTTATGAGTTTCGTGCGGAAGGGGTGGGGGAAGGGTGAGGATGGTAGGGGTCGACCCCCCCCCCCCCAACAATAATATAATATGACGGTAGCAGGTGGCGCTCACGTCAGGTTTAGTAGTAGGAGCCGTTTAAAGCTATGAATTAGTGGTGTTACTATATGACAAAAATGCATAATTGAGGGGTTCAGGAGCACAGGTACATAACCCCAATTGGTTAAAAGTGGATTTGAGCGCTTTAACTTTATGAGATTAACATGTAATTCAACAATGGATTTTAGCGCTTTAATTGCGCAAAAATGAAGTATGAATGACATTATTCAGAATTTTACCGCTTTAATTTTGCAAGCATCCGCTAAGTATAGACTTACCCAGGATACGCCACGGGGAGGCTGCTTACATGTATCCGATTGGCCCTGAAAAGGGCCGTTTACCAGACTGGGTGGGGACCCCTCGGTTCGTCGCTCCCGAAGTATTTATTGACTCCACACCCCCTCAGTATGTAGAAGATGAATCCAAGAAAGCAGTTCGAATAAATTGTGCCCATGTATCTGCGTCTCCATTCATCATTTGTAAAATTCTGAATAATGTCATTCATACTTCATATTTACGGAATTAAAGCGCTAAATCCATTGTTGAGTTACATGTTAATTTCATAATTTCACAATTACAGCGCTAAAATTCAATCAGTTAAAGCGCTAAAATTCAATCAGTTAAAGCGCTAAAATTCAATCAGTTAAAGCGCTAAAATTTACTTTTCACCAATTGGGGT
>WJQU01002278.1:0-51525 GCA_029228625.1 Pseudolycoriella hygida | reverse complement strand
TGAAGGTCATTAATGTTTTTGCACGACAAAACGTCACGTAGCATGTTTTTTTAGTATTGAGCGATAGCAAATTCCTGCAAAGCAACTCATTAAGCAAATTCAAATCGTGCTGCATTGCATTCTCTAAACTTTGCGGACCAACGCGGCATCGTCAGCATACAAAACCAGCTGACCAACGAGATCGAGATTCAACAATTCATTGACGTAAATTGTGAAATTGAAAGGGCCCATTTTTGATCCTTGGGGAACACCAACATTTACATTTCTGAGGTTGTTTGTATTGTTGCCAATTATCGTTGCCGTTTGCCGATCTTGAAGGTAGCTCTACATAAGTTTCGCTGAAGAATTGGACAAGCCTAATCGTTTAAGTTTGAGCACTAATCGTTTCGGATCAACAGTGTCGAAAGCTTTACGTAGATCGTCGAACATAACTGCAACAAATGCTTTTCTGTAGTTTGGCTTTATGATATCAACCAGCTGAATAGCAGCACTTTGACAGCTGGAATTTTTTAAAAACCCGAACCCCGAACTCATTGCCTACAAAGAGGTTCAGGCTTTCCAAATACTGTAGCAATTGTCGAAGGACAAGCTCTTCAAAAACTTTCGAAAGCGAAGGAAGTATGGTATGTGGATAAGCTTTCATCTTCCTTTAAGCAACTCACTGGTAAAATCAGCAGAATCTATCATAGCGTTGAAGCAAGTTGTAATAATCAGCGCAATTGCTAAGATGGCGGATTTGAGCAGTGCAATCGGTACCTTGTCGATTCCGGTAGACATCTTATTGGGAAGACTTTTGATAACTTAAACGACGTCGTCGGAGGGGACATGTTGAAAAGACCAGTTGTTAGAGGAATGCTCCTCATACAAATCATCGATGTTATCGGTGTCATAAACGTGGATTGCAATGATTGAAGTCGCTAAATGTTCACCAGTCGTGCAAAAATGGTCGTTGACAGTATTACAAGAACTCACCGAATCGTCGATCGACATACCGTTGATTTTGATAGTTGAATCTGTTTTTTTGGTCCGATTGAACAAAATCTCTTGGTTGATATGTTTTGCGATCATTTCCCGCATCTGCTTTAATTCTCTCTCTCTCTCTAGAAAGTAGACTTCAACTTTTCATTGAGGTTCTCCACGAACTGTCTTTTTTCGTTGTATTTCTGCACAATGATTTGGTTGTCTGAAGAGAGCACAAACGGATGGCCAAGATTGAGTTTTCAGTATGCGTTCATCAGACTTAATTTTCAGCATCGCAGTACTTTGTTATATGTTGCAAAGCACTATTGACATCATTTCCACTTACTATTTTCCGTTCATTACACAGTTGCTTAATCATCATTGTTGCTTTGTCGAGATCAAATTTGGATTTAGTCGACTGAGTTGACTGAGGTATTGAGCAAAGGTTGTGAGGAAGATTAGGTGAAGAGCTGGAGAGGTCATTAGGTGAGGGCTGGGAGGGTGACTCGGTGCGGATTGGAAATGTGATAAGGTGAGGGTTGGGCGAATGGTGAAGTGTGGCCTGGGTGATAAGCAGAGTGAGGATTAAGTCAGGCCTGTTGGGATGAGGATTAGATGCTTGGTTATGAGTAGTAGGGTTCGCCGATTTTACACTTTTTTTTTATTGCGAAGAGGGCAGCCTGGATACGATTTCACTAGTCGAAAAAATAATTTTGGTGCCTTTGGTTTATTTTTAAATTCGATTTCCAGCTTGCACACTCAAATTTTCTGAAGAAAGGCCGATTTTCTTAACATTCCTCTTTTTCAGAACATTGTTTGTCGAAAAAATATTGTCAATATTTGAGATTATGGTTGGAATCCACCCTTTAAGGTTGATAGAAGATATTTCAATCGATTTTCAGTTCAGGGAGGCTGAAAAAAACATTTTTGTGAGCGAGTGAGGGTGCATAATCTCTTTTGCTTCTATAGGAGACGTATTTAAATCCTTCAAAACCTGATCGCCAGACACCTTTTCATGGTCTGGTTCCTGGTAAACGTATGCAAAGTAGGCAGCATATAAATTAGAAACAGATTGTCGGTCACTAGCAGTTATGTCGTTATGCTGCATTACGTTTGGCAATGAATTAGACGCCCGTTGTGACTTTATGTAGGAGATGAAACATTTCGTATTGTCTATTGATGTTCCGATTACCTGGCGTAGTGGAAGGCTTAGAGAATCAGTTAGATCGGACAGAGAAAAGTCTGATGACTGTCAAATCAGATAGTGCCGTCAAATTTTAAGTGAAAGCTGCAATTGATATATTTCTTTAGCGCTGTTCAGTGAGTAAATAAAAATTCAACATATTAATTTTTTTAAAGCTTTTAATGCTCATTTGCAGTTAATTTTATTTACAAAAATTCATTAACAATTACAGTTAGAAGGAACAATATTTTAAGTCGAATACATGCGAATGGCAAACAAACGTTCCCATATTTCTTCTTTAAGTTCGAACCTTAAAGCTATTAGCCAGATATATACAAATTAAAAATAAAAATCTTGAAATCAATCCAACCCACTTGAATAATCGAAAATTTCTTTTCCTTTTTCTTTCAATTATTTTCGTTGAAATCACCATTTTGGTATACATTTGATGGAGGTGATTCACGTTCTTCGTTTTCCTCGTATATAACATCGCAATTTAATTTCGATTTTTTATTCTTTTGTTTACGCAACTGTGCACTGCCACAGCTTTGTTGCAATTCCTGATGTTCCATCTGCAGTTCACGCAGTTTTTCGGTCAATATACGAAGATCACGATCTTGGGCATCGCATCGACTTTTCAATTCTTCAATTTCTCGTAAATCTTCGGCACGTGGGTCTCGTCGTTCGTATCGCATACGCATCTCTTCAAATCTTCAATAAAAAAAATTAAATTAAAAAATTAACGTTCGCTAAATGCCCGCCTCGGATTTAATTACAATTTCGTAAGACACCGACACTTGCGGTGCAACGTTTCGATTTCTTGTGCATTTTGCAGATCACGTTGTTCCAAGCTTGACCTTTCCATTGCGTGGCAATTTTTCATATCTTTGATGGCACGTTGTTGCGATATTTCCAAATCTCTGATAGTTGGCGTATATGGGGGAGCAATATACGGGGATCAATTAGTGAAAATTATAAAATTGTGTTTTTTGATGAAAGGCAGTGAATTATGATGAGTTGGTGAACAATGATGACAGACGGGGCGATGAGAAAACGTTGAGAAATGTTATTGAGTTCGGGAGTTGGAACGGACGAAATGGAGAATGAATTTGATGATCAATGTAACAAATAAACATAAAGCGGTGAAGGTAAAAGAGTCGAACCAGAAGTATGTAAGGAAGAGTGGAATTAAAGGATACGCCACTTTCTCAAACAGCACAATAGCATCACTTTGGCTTTGTGTAAAGAAACATATAAAATTTACATAAGGATCGGTGCGAGAAAAAATCCACGCGTTTAGTGCGACGCCGGCTTATGTCAAAGTATGCGAAATTTCATAATGAAGTGCTAAAGCAGACAAGAACACAATTTTTCGTCGCTTAACACATTGGGAATTTCGTAATGAAATTTTATAAACTTTGACATAAGCCGACGCCGCATTAACGGCGTAGATTGGTGATGTGCTAAAAATGAGACAATCGTATCGAAATTTGCAATATCAAAAGTACCTGAACTTTGTTTCGGCGTCAACAAGTTTTCGCTTGAAGCTTCTCTCTAAGTCTTGGATAGCCTCTTCTTTTTCTGCCATTAATTTCTCCCATTGTTGTTCTGGTAATTAAACAATTAGTTAGATCGATGAGTACTTGGAAGCAACATTTATTAGTCGAGCGCCCCATAGAAGTGAGGCACTATGTAAGTCACTTAGAACTTGAAGCGCAAATTATCTTTCCTAATAATTGGGATAAGTAGTGTATCATGTGACTAGGAAGAGTTTTGTGACTAGGGAAAGCTTTGTTTTATTTTGTGTTAGTGTTTAATAGTTTCATCGTCACCATCATCATCCGCCTAGAGATGGTTTACCTGTCTATTCAAAGTCCTAACTTTTACATCTAATTTAATCCATTCTCCTGTGGATTGAAGATTCTCTTCGGCAGTTCGTTACGACCCATCCGTCATGCAGAACGGCATTTTTAATGATTTGCGTCCGGATTTCACCTACCCGACTGACTTTCTGACTTGTATGACACTTTCCTTAATTTTACCTCAAGTTCTACAAGCTGGTTGACAGATGCAAAAATTCGTTAGGTTTTAGCCAAGATTTCATCTTACGCATAAGGAAATCGCGGAATCCGACACAATTGAATTATTATACTAATAACTTCCCCTACACGAGTCGAAAGAAAGCAACTTTGTTTCTTTCGCAAAAAGATCCCTCCAGGACTTCAGAACTTCATCCTTATCTGTGACTAACTGGTTAACTAAAATGCTACATTTCTCACCCCCACGTCTAATGTCTTTAGGATAGGATAGGAACGCCAAGCGGTAGATCCTTGCACCTAAGCCGCTAATTGGCCGCTAATTGCATGCCCATAGAACTTAGAGGAGGAGGTGGAAGATTTCTTATAGATTTCGCGGATTCGTAGTATATGAACCGAAGCATTTTACTCGTGCCATAATAAAGGCAGGACAATGGCAGGGAAGGCGTTCGGCAGATTCGATGTCCCAACAGTGGACTGTTAGCGTAGCCCATCGAGTACAAGTGCTTATTAAGAGAACGGTGTCCTGTTAGAATGACTGTTAGCCTCTTGATGTCACGTTTGGAGAATGAGAGAAGTTATTTGGAATGGTTTTCGTTTATTCTAATGCAGTTTTTGGCATGTCTAGCATATTTCAGTGATTCCCAGTGGTGGGAGAAAGTTTTCGTCTTCCAGACTGATACCACACAGAGGGCGAGCACGGACTGTCAGACAAACAATTCGGATTTTGAAAAGGGAGATCGGCGATTGAGGCCATTAAAAAAGTTATAGAGATTGCCGACAAGGCGCGGAGGCAAAGAATATGGGGTAGCCGCTTCTGTGCTGTAACGACGATAGAAGTTAGAAATGCCTTTAATAGCGCAAGCTGGATGGAGATAGCCAAGGCGTCGCATGCAATGAGAGTCCCCGATTTCCTCTGCAGGATGCTGAAAACTACTTCGAGCGACGAGTGCTGACGTACGATACTAATGAAGGGAAAAAGACAGTAGACGTCACAGCTGGAGTACCACAGGGATCCATATTAGGACCAACGCTGTGGAATGTAATGTATGACACATCACTGCGGTTGAAACTGCCTGACGACTTGATCCTCACGGTATCCGCAACGTCGAAGGTGGAGGTGGAGGTAGTAACGATGGAGACACTAGACTGGATGACAACGGCAAAACTGAAGCCCGCAAAACGGCCCACCAGAAAACCGAGATTATGCTCGTAACTGTAACTGTAGTAACTGCGAGTAACTGCAAAAAAACTGAGCGGATCGTATTCAACATTGACGAGAAGAAATTACATCCACTCGCCAATTAAAATACCTTCGAGTTATGCGAAAAGGCAATGAAAGCTACCGCAGCACTGGCCAGAATAATGAGAAACGGCCTTAGATCGCGCAGCAGCAAAAGGAGGCTCCTAGTAAGCGTCACCCTATCGATATTGCGCTACGGGCTACCAGCGTGGATACAGGAGCTAGATACGAAGAGGAATCGGAGGAGGCTTAATAGAACCCAAAGGCTGGCAAGCATAAGAGTAGCAAGTGCATACCGAACGATATCCCTAAAAGCGGAATGTGTCATAGCCAGGATGATGCCCAGCGAATGTCATAGAAAGAAGAGAAGGGAGGGTCAAACCACCAAGTAAGAACGCAATTGAGAGCCGAATCAATGAGACAGTGGCAGGAAGAGTGGGACTCCTCGGACAAGGGAAGGTGGACCCATAGACTCATACCAAACATAACGCCATGGGTACAGAGGAAACATGGAGAGGTTAACTTCCAACTGACACAGTTTCTGTCGGGCCACAGGTTTGGACGACATGCGAGGGAGAGGAAGAGACTATGGAGCACGTGTTATTTGTCTGTTCCGCTTTGAACAAGAGCAAGGTGAGCTGACGACTGTGAGTAGGTCAGATGTAAATGCCGAAAACATAATATCGGTGATGTGCCGGAGAGTAGCGATTAATGCAGTTGCGAAAATAATGGGGAAGCTGCAAAGTGCATGGAGAGACGATCAAAGAAGACTGCCAGTTGATCTGAGAGAGTAGGTGCGAAAGCACAGCCCCTCCCCGAAGTAATGCTGTGAGGCGGTTCCGAGGAGAAGAGAGCATGGAGAGTAGGGAAGGAGGTTTTTGTTGGTAGGTCATTGAGAATTGGAACCCAGCAATACTACCTTGGTCCGGGAGGACCAGGTGTCTATGAAGATTGCCCCACCCTTATGAAAAAGAAAACTGATACTAAATTAAACAGAGTAGAGGCTGACACAGCTACACTTGGTTCGGGACCTACGAATGAGGAACAAGAGGCCACTCTAGCAAGCCTGTCAGTTTGTTTATTACCTGCGATACCGATATGACTTGGTACCCAGGCCAGAATGACTTGTCGTAAGGTGGAGAGAAATTGGATTCGATCTCTGCATTCTAAAACTAGTGATGAGGAAACTATACAATTTCCAAGGGCTTTCGTTGATGATTGACTGTCAGAACATGATCTTCTGACAATTTATCCAGAGAAGATGACAGCTCGTCAACACAAACGAGGATTCCAATAATCTCTGATTGGAAAACTGTAACAAATTTACCAATGGGAAGACCCACAGCTACATTTAGGTCGAAAGAGCAAAACCCTGCTTCGGAGTTGCTGTTAGCAGATGAGCCATCTAAGCCATCTAAGCCATGAGCCATGAGAAGCTAACCGTTTCTGAGTCGTTGAACCTGTCACACCGAGTGAGGTGCACCAGTTTTCTACTAATATAAGGGCAGAGTACATGACTTCGCAAATTGTGGAAGTAAATAGGCCTATACGGATCACAAGGTCATCTGCGAAACACCCGTTGCGCAATATCCAGAATTGTATAGCAGCGATAAAAGACTGTCTTTCACTAGACAGTATATTAGTGGCGGTAAAATACCCACTTGACGGCAGTCCTTACTCACGAGTACACTGATTTTGATAACACCCAAGTAGGAGGAGACTATTCTGGTGAGAAGCATAGCTATGATCCAGCCTATAATTGTTTCGCTTACTCCGTGATCTCGGCACGCTTTCGCTACAGCGAAAAAAATGATATTCTTAAAAGTGCCGAAACATCCTAGTGCTTCACAGTCTTGAGCACTGACTAGGTGGTGAAGAGCGGTTGCCGCGAATTTCTTTAGTTGGCAGGCATATTGCTTAGGGTGGCTTGGAAAGGATTTTAATATTCCGTCTCTCAGATAGCGATCTATTAGTTTTTCAAGCGTTTTCCATATAAAGGATTTCGCTATACGATATGAAATGTTTCCAAGCTTCGGGATAGAAACGACTCTCACACCTCTCAAGATCAGAGGGATGTAAATTAGACTAAGACTTGCAACGAAAATGTTGAAAAGAATATCAGTAATGGAATCTAAACCATTTCGTAGCAAGGCTGGAAAAATTCCATCTTCCCCTGCCGATTTGTTGTGGGAGAAGGACTTAAGAGCTAACTTTATTTTCTCAGTTGATACGATTTGAAGTGAAATAGCTTTTTCGCCACCACTAGACGGTAAGAATGGTAGAGGAGAGTAAGGGACATTCATTGATGGTGAGCTTGCACAACCCGGGAAGTGGGTTTCGAGAAGGTGTTTGAGAGAGTCGGTGAACTCTCCAGAGGGTAACTTAAGAGTACCAATCGATCAGATAGGATCTTTTGATAGAGATCTCATAAGATTGACTGCACGAGACTGTAGTATTGCACAGTTGCTGTTCTTTGGGTCTGTCGTTCTTTCGGAGAGCTGCGTTATACGAATCAGGATTTCGCCTTATTAAACGCTTTGCAAAGGGTCCGACGTAACGTCTTAAGATTTAAGGAGAAAAAAGACGCTGATCTGTCTTCTAATGTCCTTAGTCCCTCCCTGACCTACCCCATCAAATTTTCACTGCCGGTGGAAGGAGTTCAGCGAGTTCACCTATCTAACTAGAGCCTTAACCTCCCAAACAGAAATCTTGCAAGCTTTTTCCTTTTCATACGTCTTTTCCTGCATCAAACCTTCTCTTTAACACCGTCTTCTTGATATTGACGTTCTACCAACTCTTATCTACCCTGACATTCTCAAGACGAAGCTCTTAAAATTTGTCCACTCAGTCTCCCCTGCCTGAATGCCACGATGCATGCTAAAAATTGGATATTTTAAATTTCCACGTGTGATAAATGTATCCTTCTAATCTCTGTCTAAGGAAGAGTTCGCTTTTTTGGGTCGAAAAGTCTACCATCAAAAAAAAGATATTAAAGAATTGCTGCCTAAGTTAAATGAGTGTAAAACAACTCTTTCGGTAATACTTCTTCTTTCCTGGGTGCGTTCTTAGTTCTCACAATGATTTTGGTTTTAATATTTACCCAATTGCTTTTTATGACGAGCCTGTAGTTCTTCCTTGTTGGTTGTAAGTTCCGCTGAAAATTCCTCGCTGACCTGATACAATCGTTCTCTGAATTTCTCTTCCATTTCGTGCTTTTCAGTTTCATGAGAGGCTTTTATTGAAGCTACCAAATTGAAAGAATAGGCGAGGATTGTTACAAAAAATTACGAAGCGAAATTACCTGCGAATTCGTCACGCTTGGCCATTTCTGCATCCATTTCTCTTTGATGTTCTCTTTCCGATTTGTCCAATATCACTCGAATCTGCATGATTTGATTGTCTGATCTTACACTGGCATCCACAAGCTTCGCAGTTTTGTCGGCAATTAAACGTTTCAGCTCAACAATCTGAAAACAAGGCAATCTTTTCGTAACTTGTACACTAAGTAGAGAGAAGGCAGTGGGCAAACCTCTTCTCGAAGTTCTTTTTCCTTTTGGTTGAATGTATTTGACAAACACGTGATTTCCTCAATTTTTTCTGTTTGTGCAATCTGCAAAGCTTCGGCCCGATCTTCTGCATAACAAGATTCTAATTCTATTTTCAGTCTTCCCATTTCTTCCATCAATCTGTCTTCCCACATAGCAGCAACCTCGTAACGCGCATTATCGATTTTCGCAATCATCTGTCGATGTTTGTCGCTGATTTCCCTAAAAAAATTTCCTTTGTTTAGCGATACAAACGAATTACGCACCGGGAACAGCAACACTCACTGAGCGCATTGAAATTTAATTTTTCGAACCGTTTCGATCGACTCATCAACCGTTTTATTTGCCGTTTCCAATTCTCTTTTCATCTCATCCAACTGAACGATCATTGAGTTAATGGATTCTTTTTGATCGTTGGTTAGCCCACGTAGCGCTGCCACTTCTGCTTCGTAAGATCTTAAATGCTGGACCTAAATCCCAATAGCCCGTCATTGGAGTCCAAATAAAAATGACACATCACACAACTTTACCTCACTGAACTGTTTCTTTGCTTCTGTTTCCATTAGTTCGGCTGTTTCCAGCGCTTCTTTTCGCGCCGCTTCTGCCGCCACGATTTTAGCTTTACATGCCTGTTCAGTGGATCTAAGTTTCCATTCGCAGTCTTGTAAAAGATGCTCTTCGCGGTCTAAACAATCAAATTCATTAAAAAAAATAATTTCCATTACAACATTACGGGGGAATGGATTGCAAACCTGCGTTGACAGTTCTCAGCATCTCAAAGTCAATTTGCCATTTCTCTTCAATTTTCTTCCTTTCCGCCAGAGAAGCTTCCAACGCCTCTTGCAGTCTTTTATTTTCAGCTTCGTACTCAGCAATGCATTTATCTTTTTCGAGTCGTACGTCCCTTGCATCGCATTGAGCCTCCGCCAATTGAACTTGCAGAGTCATTGCAAGCTTTTGCACTTGGGACAGCTTTTCTTGCAGTTCATCGTACTTTACTTCCAATTCATCTGAAAGTAGCGGAACGATTGTTAAAAAACGCAAATTTTTTTTGGATGGCCAGTCAAAATTACTGTATTTGATGCCAAGTTCGTCTTCCCTTTCTGAATGTTTTGTACGCAGCGCTGTCAGTTCAGCTTCTTGTAGCTTTAGTTTTTTCTTTACACATTCTACCTCTGTGTATGCTGCTTGGAGTTCGGCTTGGAGACCTGAAATGGAAAACGATTCGAAAAGTCAAATAGGACCCCAACTAAAGTCTTCCATTTTGCTGATATATATTTACGAAGAAGTCGCTAGTCTACAGGCAAAATCGTATCACTCTTGTTGACTTGTCAAAATTGATACCACTGTACAATTGTAGTAAATCGATATGAAAAGATAGTCTTAATCACTCATTCATTTTAAGATAAAATTTTTACTGAAAAAATCGGCTCAACTGATTAGTCATAACCACCGTAGAAATTGCAGAAAACGTTCAATAGAATAAAGCTTGAACGAAAAAGCGAAAGTGAATCAGTTGCACCATGTCATTCAAAGTGGGAACAGTGTGTCTATTGTTGTGTTCAGTGGCACTTGCAAGTTTCAAACAACAAAGTGTTTTTTTGTTTAATTTTTAGTTTATTTTCTTTTAGGCCGCTCGGCACAGTGGCGCTCGTATTCTCAATGGTGATCCCGGATCAGTTAGACCGTTCCAATTGTATTTGCAAGCATTTAATGAAACCGTTAACAACATGGATTACGGAGCTGGAGTTTTGATTGCTCCTCGAGTTTTATTGACTGTTGCAAGTTTGATCAAGGGGTACGTGGGTGGTCGACAAGAGTTGAATTGTCGGCTAATGCTAGTGTCATTTTCTAACCCTTCAGATTCGAAAGTTGGACTGTCAGATACGGTAGCAACATTTTTGGTCAACTTTCCTCAGTTACTTCTACCATAGCATTTCTACACCCAAATTTCAGGACTGGCGAACACTTTAATGTAAATGACATTGGAGTTGTTTTGTTGCCAAATCCTATTGTTGGAAGTACGACTTAGAACGGTAGGCAAATTTTCTTCATAAATTAATACATTGATCCCGTTGTAGATGTTAGTCCAATTAGTTTGCCTCAAACAGAAGTATCCTTACCTAGACAATACGAAGAGGGACAAATAACCAATTTTGAAACCAATTTAGCTGACCCATCGCAAGGGTTCACTCCGACTTCTATTTTACGGAGTGCATTTTTAACGGTCTTCCCTCAACCCGTATGTGCTCAGACCTTTCCCAATATTACCGAATCCGTATTTTGTGCATTTGACGACCACTATTTATCCAATTTATGCACTGGCGACCGAGGCACAGCATTTGTAGTGATATTCAGAGGAATAGAGACATTGGTGAGACTATACATTGATGTTGAATGCTAAGAGACCATACTCAGCACCAATGATCTTTTCACAGGCCGGCTTAACGTCAAGAGTGTCACCTGGATGTGATGACCGATCCACATTCACTCAAATTCAACCGTACATTGATTGGATAAGAGCAGTTGCTAATTTATAAAATCAAGTGATGGAACCCAATAAAAATTTACTTCCTACTTACGTTCCACATTCCATGTTTTAAATGTCAGGTTTCTCTCCAGCTCATTTATTTGATAGGCCAAATCGTCTGCTTTGGCTTGTGAAGTGACTGCCTGTTTTTCGGCTTCTTCGAGTTTTGTTGTAAACAGGGCTTCCTTATTTACCAGTTCCCGCCTGTAGAAAAAGGGATTGTTAAGTCATTTTTGGCTTTGTTTATATTTAAGAAGTGTATGAAGTACTGAACTCAACAACTGTGTCTGTGGTAATTTTTTTAAAAAAATGCTTTCCGACCGAATAAGAATAAGTTTGGACTTAAGTGCTTCATTAGAAGATCAGAAATAACTCGGACGTCACGAACATCACGGGTGATGATTTTTATGACATTAATTATGAAAGTTTAATGGCGTATGTTCAGCTGATCACCGAAAAATACATTTTTGATCTCCAGGAAATAAAACTTTGATCACCAGAAAACTGAAACAATCCTTTTTAGGGTCAGGAGTGTTTCCGGGTAATATATCGCTAGAAAAGCTAATGCTGTCATTAATTTAGTTTTATTTTTTGGTGATCAAAAATTATTTTTCAGTGGTCGCTTATAATACTACCCAAATCAAACAACTCCGAAAACTAAATAGAATTTTTAAATTTTCGAAATCACAACAAAAACCCTTTTCAAAAGGGAGTTGTGATGCAAGTCCTCGTCCCTTCTTCCAAAACAACTGATATCAATTTGGGTGACGCTTGCAGCTTCCTAACGCAAAAAATTCGTTTGATTAAAAAAATGCGTAACAAGTGCCAGATTTCACACGTAAAAGTTTGGCTACCCGTACTCCGTACATCGCGCAAAGCTAAATTTTTGGGGTGTGAAATCTGAAAGCGCAAAAAAATAATTACGTTGGGAAAGTCTCTACAACATATCAAAAGTTTTTTATTGACCCGCCCGCCGCCACCGCCCGCCGCCACCGCCAAACCGAAGCGCGAAGCAGTCTTCATGTGCGAAAATGATCCCCACAACTTCCTCTGCAACATATCAAAGGTTTTTCTGGAGTCGCCGCCGCCAAAGCGAAGCGCGGCGGCTACTACCTCCATGACCGAAAATGATCACCCCAACTTACTCTACAACATATCAAAAGTTTTTTTTGAATCCCCGTCTATTTTCCGCTATTTTGGCGGTCATCCCGATACACTACACACCCAACCCAACAACTTTCCCTTAAACACCAAGCCTCTATCTATGCTACCATTTAGATTTGATTAGAGTTTTGGGAGCGTACAGTGGAAGTACCTGGATCGGTGATCCTTTGTACTTATTACTCCCGAATTCGTTTGTTTATTCGTTCAAAATATAAATATACAATACAAAACAATGGTGCTCTCGAGCAGGTTTTTGCTTATGTCAAAATAAAAATAATATTTGCAACAAAATAAATAAAAACATAGATGATAGTCGTCGTCACCGATGTCGTATTCGCTGACTCTCCAGAAGGGCTTTAAGGGTGTCAAAAACCGTCGATTATGAGGAACCAAGAGGAACTCATTGAAACCTTCTGGTTCTGGTTCTGGCCAGATTGTTTATAAACACAGAGTTCAGTATCAGTTCGGAGCTATCTAGTTCTGGTTTACCCATGATAATTCTGCTAAAGAGTCTATATCTGGAACAGTTACTAATAACGTGATACCCCGTTTCTTCCCCTAGACCGCATAAGCAATTTGGGCTATCCGAGCAGCCGATGTCGTAAAGATATTTGTTGATACCACAATGGTTGGTAATTGCTTCGATGACTCTTTTTACATCCGAACTGCTGAGGTTGATCAGTTCCTTGCTCACTTCAATAGATGGTTTTCTACAGAACAATTTAGTGAGTCTTCCGCCTTCGTAGTTCTTCCATCTACCATACACATTACACACACAAACACATACAAAATATGCTTTTATATGTAGCCTTCTAAGAGCCCAAGCGCCCAAACGTGGCCGGTACCCCCCTCATATGGCGTGGAATGCCCACCCGAAGGTTAAGAAAGTCATCGAGCCGTTTTCGAGCCGGAGCCAAAGTTTTTTCATAAAAGTGCCAATGGAAACCAGTAACTAAATAACGTAGGATTCTATGAAAATTTACTTTTTGTATTGAGAATGATCATTTTCTAAAGGTCATATCTCCGGATCCACTGAACCAACTTTAATGAGTGAAAAGACACTTCGTCTTAGAATTTTCCGTATTTCCGAATTATCCGATAAAAATATTTTCTGGAGGGTACGTCGCAAGGGGGGAAGTCCAAACTTAGCTGTATCATGGGCGTGCGATCCGTTCCGTAGTCTACGAAAAAAAAATTTCCAAATTTTTTGTTCGTAGGATGAATGCACCAGTTATCGGCCATGTAGTATTCTCCGGCCAAACCATAGTTTAACTACCACTAACGGCCACTTTCTGCATTGAAATATGGTCGGTTACTGGTGCTGCCCAGAGACTACTACATGACCGATAAGTTGTGCATTTACTTTCGTCACAGGCGCATCGCTCCCGCACGCATGACTTCAGAAAACTTTCCAAAATTTTGAACATTTTCGATTTTTTTCCCGAAATTTTTCTAAATTTTTTCCATTTCGAATTTTTTATTTTTTTTAAAGTCGTTGCTTTTTTTCTATGAAATATACGGCCTCATCTTAGGATCCTACCTCAATTCACGAGTTTAGTGCGATTGTTCGACTTTTGTAATTTTTACAAATTCTGGCATAAGCCGATCCCGCACTGATATATCTGATATCTGAACAGATAACGGAAAAATGATAAGTTGGCATCACACATAGAAGTGACATGTTGATGACAGTTGGGTTATTGGAGAGTAAATACGTGCAATATTCTCTAACACAACAGTCTATTAACATTCCACTTCTTCCTGGTGCTTTGTTATTGCCAACTTATCATTTCTCTTATACATATACTGAACACCAGATGAAATCCGAAATGTAACTAAAGTCCAACGTTACGGCTCATCGGCAAAAGATGCGGTATTAGACTCATGTCAGTTTCGTTTGTGGAACTGCTTACCACTGGCACAGTAAAAACACGAAATGAAATGATCTCACAGAAGAACCATAAAACAGTAAAACTAGTAATGGTCTAACCCCAACCCGCCAAGGGTTTTGAAGGCAAAATATTTTTAATAGAAGCCATAGCTGAGACTATTTCCGGAATTTATAGCAAGGAAATTCAGAAAATCCGAACCCAAGCTTTTAGTGAGGTATCGGTCTGGAATGACCTTTCTCGTAGATACGAAAAAAGAAGAAGCTTTGTTTCACCATCCAATACTGTTGTCCTTCTTTTTTGCATGTACGAGATAGAAACGTCAGGTCACGCCCACTAAAAGCCCGGATTGCTCAAAAAAGGTTCGAAAGCGTTCGATGAATCCGGTTAAAAAGAGTCTTCTGGCGGAGGATGGACAAAAAGTACATAGAATTCTTAGTTTGTATCGTCTTTCATCTCTATAGCCGTTTTGAAATGTCGCGTATTTTTTATTTTAATTTTCTCTCTGTCTAATAGAAGCCACTACTAACAAATTAGTCGACAAAAGTTTACAACAATTTATATTCTTTCTCATACATTACGACACGCTTGTATGTTATAATATCTGACCGAAATACGTCAATGATGTAAAGACGCAAATTCACATTAAATTCGTAAAGACATCGTTGCTATAAAATAGTTTTGTTTACAACAGCTTTCTGGAATAAATTTTATATGCAAATGACACAAATCTAGAGAGAGAGAGAGTTGAGGGTGTCTGATTTTATAAGAAAATTATAGTTTACAGTAGCGCACAAACAAACGACTATTCTATTTGTAGAGGAGCGATAATCTTGTCGTAAAAAGTTTACAACTTGTTTGTTTGTATTATATGTTCGTGTTGTTTGATAAAAAAATGAATGAACATTGCTGGGTATCCAATAACTCTAACAATGTTATTATTTTCATTAAAAATGCTGTTAGTTGTTACAATAAAAAATATTTGAAAATAGAGTCTTCAACATCTTTGTAAATCTGACTTATTTATAAACATAGCGCCCACAATACGGAATTCATTCGCAACAAACGGCTAGTTATGTTCTCAGAAAAATAAAATTTGTTCGAACACGTCGTTTACATAATTTCGTTCTGCAAATGCAAGAATTTCCATTATAGTTTACAAAACTATTTAATTTCACGAAACTCTTAACTGGATGTTAGGGTGGTCGTAAAATACATGGAAAAATGAAATGAAGTTCCAGACGTGCATGGGAGCCGTGCGCTTCAGAATGGATGTGGCAAACATAATAGATGTTTCAAAAAGACTCGAACGTATCTAAGTAAGTATTGCCTTCTTAACTCTTAAGTGTATGAAATTACGTCCACAATAAATTGGATTGGAAATTGCCAAAAGGGCAATATTGAGAAACACGTCTGAAGGAACGGTGTAAAAACCTCTCCAAATTCCCACAAAAAAATTAAAAAAAGAAATTTTTACAAACAAAACTTTAAAACAATGTTTTTTGTACTAGGGCCGATCTTAGAACCGACCTAAAGCACTAGAATTTTTTTTAGATTTTCTGGTCGAGGCGGCCAACTGGCCTTGAAACATAGATACTATGATCCTTTGTTCCTTCCCCGTTACTCTTCTATCATTCCACCTAGTCATGTATTCTGTCTTAGTTAGATTCCTACATTTGAATGTTCCCATTTCAGAACGCATAGTTGTAACCGGTACGCCGAATAAGCCTCGTCTCGTCTGAGCACAGGTACTACGATACATCTTCTAGCCTCCAGCACAAGCCGTACACGCCAAATGAATCTCGCTTTTTGGGCCCAGACATTACGATACATCTTCAAGCCTCCGACGTAACTATGCTTATTCTAAATGAGCCCTGAAATGCAGTGTATCACACACAACTGAAATACCTTTTTCCAGGGCATTTTTGTGAGCAACCATTAATCTGTTTGTTGGACCACATGCTTAACGTGAATTCCGAACCACGCCTATATATTGTAGCTATATATAGGATTTCATCTGGTGTTCATTATATCTCCGCCTTAAGATAGACTCAGATATCTGTACACAGAATTCATCGTGTATGGGTAACGTCTTCTGTGTACGGTTCGTTGTGGACACCAAACACCACAACTACCCATTTTTAGAAGCTTGGGTGTGCTTAGGAACGTTACTTTCATGCTACAAATTGAAGAAAAATCCTATACAGAATTTTATCCTCACCGGGCTTGAGCCCGGGTATTCTTGGTGGAAAGCCAATACGTTACCACTGAGCTAACCCGTTCCCTTGACCTAAAGCACTAAGTAGAAGCCATTGACCGACCTGGAGCAATAAGGAGAGGCCTCGGATTCAGATCCATACTTCAAAAATGATTTCTCCACAACATAGCAAAACAATTTTTTTTTGGCTAGGGCCGACCTTACAATCAGCCTAGGACCCACTTGGGCCCTAATAACATGCCTTGGCACTAAATCTATTCATTAATACTGTTAGGCCTTCCATTACCTCTCAAAAAGAAAAAGAATGAAGAAAGTCTGATAGAATTTACCCAAGTCCAAGGCCCCAAACTAAAAGCTTCTCTTCCATAATTTTTTGGACTTTCATAGACCAATCGATTTAAAAAAAGATTTATGAAAATGGGAAAAGATTTACTCAAGTTATGTACAAAATATCCAAAACCACTTAGATCGGCGGCCCTTGGCTGAAAGATGCCCACATTCAATCCCATAAAAGCTTTTTAAATTAGCCATGGACATGTAAAAATAAGCTTGTCAATGTTTTTAACGTTCCCAGTGTTAAAATTGTAATATGTCACTGGCTTGCTTACGCGCGCGCAAGAGACAAAGATGGTTGAATTATGTTAATCGCTTTGACATTTTAAACACTGGAAAATGTGAAGAACTAAACAAAACTAAAAGGGGCTTATTTCTATATGCCCTTCACTGTGCCTTTCAGAAAAAAAAAGATTTTGAAAATCAGTCAAGATAACTCGAGTGTCGCGGTGACGGACGGAAAAGAAATCTTTTGCAGATTCGGCATCTAAGGACCATGATCTCTCCTACTCCCCCCTCAAGTCGAATGGTAACAAACATCGTGGTAAACGCAATAGACCCCTTTTTTCGAAGAACTAATAGTATGGAAAAATACAAACATTTTTTCTGTTGATCAATCCGATGTATTTTTTGTGCGTAAAAAATTTTTCTCGAATTTACGTGATTTTCTTGAATTTTCATAAATTATTTTCATTTTCATAACTTTTCTTGAGTCGTGAATTTTCTTGATTTTCTCGAATTTTCCTTAATTTTCATGAATTTTCTCGATTTCCATGAATTATTTACATTGTCATAAATTTTCTCGATTTTCATGAATTTTTTCGATTTTCTCAGAAGATTTTCGAAAAGGTAGGCAGCTAGAGCCTATTTGCGAGAAAATTTTTAAAAAAAATCGAGAAAACTTCAAGAAAATCGTGAAAATTTTATGAAAATTTCGAGAAATTTTCAAGAAAATTGACAAAACGCTAGAATTTAAAAATCCCTACATGCAACGAAGGAATTTATATTTTCTACATTCTACACATTCACTCGTTTTATCGTTTTCAGCTGTTTTGCCATTGTTATAACAATAGAAAAAATCTGAAAACGATGATACATGTGAATGTGTATAATGTAGAAAATATAGATTCCTACGTTGTAATCGAGAAAATTTACTAAATTTAGGAAGAAAAATGTAATTGTAATTTTTAAAATGTAATTTTTTGGATTTTTTTGTCTTAATTATTGTACGACAGAAGAGATTTCGTCTTGGTTTAAGCTTTCTTGCACGTCGGAAGATATTTGCGCTGGGTGTGGCTTTTCCTGTATAGCAAGAGAGGTTTGTGCTTGGTCTGATGTGCTCCGCTACTGTACGACTGCTGCGTCTGATACTTTCTCACTTTCATTGTGAGTCATACAAGAAAATTCATCAGGTGAATCTGTCATAGATCAGTCGCTTGACAATGGAGGAGCTGACGGCGCGATGACATTTCAAGAAATGTTTTTGTACAAACATAGCAATCGAGCAAGCAAGCTGAGCAATTTCTGCTTTGACTCAAACTGGAACATCATCCGTGACAGCTTCTTAAGTCTCACTGGTGGAGTCCTCGAAGTTGTAGGAACGAGCTTTTGACATGTCTCTACCACTAAATTGAATTATTTTTCAGTTGTCAGTGAATGAAGTGAACGAAATTCGAACATTTAATTTTTGAAGCGAAATTATGAGAGAAATGGCATTTCTGAAATTAAATCTGAAAGAAAATTTTAACTCCACGACTGGGACCCGAACCCAGAATCTTCACCTTTCCGGGGTGCTGCTCTACCAATTGAGCTACCGTGGACATTTTCAATTTAGATCTAATTTCAAACCGTTGCTTACATACTAACACATGCATTTGTAGCCAAAGCTGACGCATTTTCGTTCTCACGAACTACGCGCGCTTTTTTGCCACCTACAAATACCTGTGTCTGTTTATTCTCATAACTGCATGTCCATTAATTCGTATTTGTACTTGACCACTAAGTTCATAAGTAATTTGAGATTCACCGAAATTAAAAACTTGATTCTTTCTAAATCCCAAATACTGTTTGATTGATTAGTTTTGAGGAACCATATCAACGTTGAAATTATATTGTATAAAACTTTCTTTTTTCATGACTACATTCTATTATGGGTGAATCAATAAAAAATCTTTAAGTTTGAAATTGCACTTCACAACTAGGATGATTACTTGGAGGATTAGGATGACTACATCCTTGCACAATGCTGACAATCGGTGTCTTCAATTAAAAGCACATTGCGAACTAACATTGGAATCTCAGCTTGCTGTATTTCCTCCAGTTTATCGAAGAAATCGTTTCCTATAAGCCCTAAAATATCGCTTGGATTTATGGCAGATTTCATATTTATTACAAACAATTTATTTCTTCAAGTGCCACTTTTTAATCTTCCTCAATTTTAGTAAATTTTCTCGATTATGTAGGATATTTTTTAATCCTATAGTTTGATCGATTTTCTTGAAATTTTCTCGAATTTCTTGAGATCTTCTCGATTTTCTTGAAGTTTTCTCAATTTTATTGAAATTTTCTCGATTTTCTAGAAATTTTCTTTCAAAATCTGGTTTCATTTTTGCTCTCAAAGTCAACATCTATAAATTCAAGAAAGTTCCGAGAAAATCGAGGAAATTTCAAGAAAACCCCGAAAATTTCGAGAAAATTGAGAAATTTCAAGAAAATCGAGAAAATTTTGAGAAAATCGAGAAAACTTTTTCTTGAAAACAGGCTCTGGTATGCAGTGCACACAAGTAAATACAGTTGAGGGGGGTCTAGGATCCAAATATGCAGCATATCACCATTGTGAGATACCGTAATATTGCCTCTAACGGTTTCTAAAAATCTACTCTTTACTTAATTTGAATTAGATATTTTTTGGACCACCCTAATAATAGTATACAGACGAAAGCAATTTTGCAACATTCAATGCAACGCACAGTTAATTACATCTAATAATATCGAAAGAATCTTCGCCAAACGTATTCAAGTGTGTTCATTAAAAACATTGATGTGCCAATAGAATCTCAATTTAATAACAAACATTTCTTCAATTTTCATCAAATAGAAAATTTATATTTTTAAAATCTCAAAGGTAAAGCCCGGTTCGCATTATAATGGAGATTCTTACATGTGAAAACTTTTTCGATTGAAATAAAATGACCTTCCAAAAAAATCTACGCTTTATTTTAGGAAAATACTGATTGGTTAATGTTTCAGGAGTGAACAATATAAATCGCTCGTTAACAGACATGAGTGATAAACTAAAGATACGTTTTTATTTTTAGCAAAATTTTTACCATTTTGATGTAACAAATGTTTCGTTGAGTAAGTTGCAGAATAAAAATTTATGAAATGGCCGAACTAACAGAAATCGTTTGCGAACTTATCTAGAAATTAGCTAACAATTTTTCATTGATTTGCTGCAGCAATTCGTGTTAATTGTTTGATTTATTTGCTTTCTGATCATCATGGCATGACGGGTGCCCAAATTAAGATAAAATGATGCCATTGTGCAATGATGCCAACCGTGAAATATTCATTAAAAACGAAATTTCCCAAAAAAATCGAATTAGTTGAATGCTCTGACGCTCCTCAGTGTAGTTGTGAGACAATGGTCACGTTAAGGGCTTTAAGCACAACTTCTACAGAATTAGCAGCTTTAAAGCTTAGGCAAAGTTCCCATTCGTAATTTCGAGAAGTATTTCACGGTTTGTGTGCAATTAACCATTTACACAGTAAAAACTTCGGTGACGAAAGGATCTCTTAGAAGAATCCATATGAGCGAAAGCTCACAAATGTTTCGGAACTAGTAAAATAAAATCATATAGCCGTACGGGTTGTAACGGCGGATTATTATTGTTATTACTTCCCGTTTTTTTTGTTGAGTCGGATCAGTTATGAAACAGAGTCCGAGCCAATAAAAGTGAGTTTATTGTAGGCACTGCTAAATTTTGACATTGCTTACAAATGGCCAGTTATTTTAACTGGTCTTTTACACGTGAACTGGTCAGGTTAAACAGTCAATAGAGTTTAGGATACGGAAATACAAGACGGATGTAATTTGAAAGCTTCTAATAATAATGGGCACAATTGAGAAAATAGCCAATGGCATAACAATCCGCATTCAATGAACAATTATACTTCTTAGAAGTTCTTAGTTTTCTTCGTGTTGTTGTTAAAATATTTTGGGAGTGAAGAAACAACTAACTATCTAATTTTAAGTTAAGTTGATATCTGTTTACAGTATTTTTTTCGATATTTTTACCTTTTTATATACATAATCGTTCGATTTCGACGAACTCTTGTTCTTGTATTAGATGGTATCGAACTATTTTAGACACTTTTCTTATTAAAAGACGCTCACGTGGACCGGCTGTCATTTAGCGTTTAGCAAAAAATGTCAAGATTTGGCACACATGCCAGTTGAAAGTGTATTTAAAGCCTAAAATTTAAAACGAAATTTCCAAAAAAAATTTTAAGAAAAATTAAAAACAAATTTTTTCAAACAAAAAAAATTTGTTTGTACTAGGGCCGATCTTAGAACTGATCTAGACCACTTAGGAGAGGCTTATAACCCACACTTCCACACAAAAAAGTTCGCTTCTTTTTTCTCTACAATACTGCACAAAAAACCTCATCATCGTGTAGAGTCGCGTGGTCCTTGGGTGGTGAGTTTGGCCCGCACTAAGGACACTAAAGCCCGAACGACTCAACAGATTTTCTATAATTTAATTTTTGTGATTTTCTGATGTCCATATCTCTTATTTTAAACTTTCCATATCGATTTCCGTTCTAATTTTGCAGAGATTAAGTGAAAAAGTTCCAAAAACCTTGAAAAAACCACGTTTTTTACCATTTTTTCGACCATAACTTCGAATTTTCGACCGATTGCGCCCAAATTCATTCTTGTAATCAATTGATCAATCTCTTCTAGGACCCAACGTGTCTTTTCTACATCAATCAGGTAAATCTCATCCGATTTTAAAAACTTTTTTTTTTCCTGAAAGATAATCAAAAAATCTTTTATGGGATTGAATCAGGGCACTGTCGGCCGTTTAAGTGGTTTTTGGTCTTTTTTTCATAACTCGAGTAAATATTTTCCGATTTTCACAAGTTTTTTTTTTGTTTGAAAGATCTGGGCATGACCGACAATTTATGGAAGAATGGATTTGACTCCTTGGACTTAGCTAGGGCACTACAAACGAGTCTCTGCTAGAGCCCTACGTGTTTTTTGTACAAAACTCTTCCAATTTTCAAAAAAAAAAATTTAATCGAAAGGTCTAGGAATGTCTCACATTTTATGGAAGAAAGTTTTTTGATAAGATGCCCTTGGACTCAGCCAGGACCCTGAAGCTAGGCCCAACGTGTTTTTGTTTACATAAATCGGGCAAATCTTAACCGATTTTGTTGATTCTTTTTCTATTTTAGAGGTAACCATGTACCGAATTATATTCATAATAAATTTGGGCCTGTGCTTGGGGCTCAAGTGGGCCTCTGGTCGGTCCTAAGGTCGGCCCTAACTAAAAAAACATGTTCTTGTCATATTGCAGAGCAGATTGAGGGAAACATTTTTGTCTATGGAAGTGTGTGTCAGAGGCATTTGCTATGTTGTAGAGAAAATTGAGGCGAACATTTTTGTCTATTTAGAGATCTATTTTGTGCTTTCGGGAAGGTCTTTTACACCGTTTCTTCGGACGGAGTTTTCAATATTGCCCTATCGGAAATTTCCAATACAATTTAATGTGGACGTTATTTCATACACTTAAGAGTTAAGGCAATATTTACTTAAATACGATCCGCAAAAAAACCTCTTACAGAGGAGGTGTGACGCAAGTCTTTATGCCTGCTTACAAAAGCTGTGAAATCAGAAAAGTGTGACGCATTAATCAACTAAGGTAAAACTATTTTCTTCCAGTTACAAAAGTTCTGAAATCAGAGGGGGTGACGCATTAAGCTTCGATTCGCAACAAAAATTTTTAAACAAAATTATGTTGAGTTCAAAAAATTGCGTCACAAATGCCAGACCCAACGACGAAACAATTTTTCTGTACTTTCAGTTTTTACGCTGCGAAAATTTGACTTTTATTTCTTATTACATCGTTTAGGGTAAATTTTAATTTTTGCGTCTAAAAACTGAGTGTTGAAAAATTATTCCGCTGGTGGGTCTGGCATTTGTGACGCAATTTTTTGAACTCAACATAATTTTGTTTAAAAAATTTTGTTGCGAATCGAAGCTTAATGCGTCACCCCCCTCTGATTTCAGAACTTTTGTAACTGGAAGAAAATAGTTTTACCTTAGTGCGTCACACTTTTCTGATTTCACAGCTTTTGTAAGCAGGCATAAAGACTTGCGTCACACCTCCTCTGTAAGAGGTTTTTTTGCGGATATCAGTACTTTTGTAAGTTTGTAAACAACTTTCTAGCTGCCATAGTTCTAGAGGTATGAATCATCCCTCTGGAATCTGGAAGTGGCGTTATCCCGGGATTAGGCCACATTTTCCCAAAACCATGAAACACGTGTACGCTAAAACTTAATTCTCTACAACTTCGCCTTTGGAATAAAAATTCTAACTCTCATAGTTCTGCAGATTTGGGTCATCCTGCCTAATTATGGATGTGGCCATATACCAGGATTGGGCCATATTTTCCCAAAACCCTGAAACACGTGTTCGCTTAAATTTGATTCTCTCGAACTTCGCCTTTGGAACCAACTTTCTAAATCTCATAGTTCTGGAGATCTGGGTCATCCTGCCACAAATTGCCATAAAAAAGACGAAATTCTGGAAGTGACCATATACCAGGATTGGGCCATATTTCCCCAAAACCCTGAAACACGTGTTCGCTTAAATTCAACTTCGCCTTTGGAACCAACTTTCTAACTCTCATAGTTCTAGAGATACGGAATACATTTCATGAAACTTTCAAAACCTTACAACGTCAAAAAAAAATTGCCACAAAGAATGAAAGAAAGAAAGAAAGAAAGAAAGAAAGGTTTACCAAATTGACTAGTTAAAAATATTCGATTTGAGTCCATTTCCATACAAAATAGCAAAATTGTTTAATTCATATCTTCGGAACGACTGAACCGATTTTAATGAGTGAAAAGGCACTTCGGCCTAAAATTTTCCGCAGAGTCCGGGAAAAATATTTTCCGGGGGGTACGTCGCTCGGGGGGGGGGGGAGTCAAAAAGTTCCTGTATATATGTTCCTTAGTCTACGAAAAAATTCCTTGTGAATTTTTTGGCGTGTTAGACTTGCGTCACGGGCGCATTGCTACCGCGCGCCCATGATCGAGTCTTTTCGTAACATCAACTCTGTGTGCCACATGAATTCTGATATGTACGGTTCCCTTCATATGTTTTTTATTGCTGATTCGTCATATAAGGACCATGATCGATGCTCCCCCTTCCTACTCTCGGGTCGAAATTCGACTAGTTGCAAACGTCGTGGTAAACTCAATAGACCTCTAGAGTTGCGCATGAATTACAAGAGTCGCGCATTAAACATTATCTCCCGAATCGGCGCAATGAAAACTTTGAGCGAATTTTTACACATATTTTTCATCCCTATATGTCTCCCGACTTCAACTTACTCTAGTGATTAAAAACAATAAAAACCATTTGGTGGCCTGAGCTCAACATTTCAATTAATAGAAAACAAAAAAAACTATTGAAATGGGGAACAGTCGCCCATTCTAAAAGAGAAGCGGACTGTATTTAAATCTATAAGTCTAACACACGCAAGAAATACTCTGTTGTCTAAGGTGTTAAAGTAATCTACTAAACCAACGTCGCGTCGTCGTTCACATTTTCGTTTCATTTATAAAATTTATATTACGCAAGCATTTTATGTTAGGCGCGCGCGTTGACGTGCGACGCGATGTACAATTTGATTTCATTTGATCTAAAGCGACAGGCACTTTATTTACGAATGAATTGAAAACACATAAGAAAGTTGTTGGTTAAAGTATAAAAGAAAACAATTTACTTGATATTTCCATTGCATTGATTTGTTTTCTGCTGCTCTGAGTTCTGTTCTGGAATAACCATAATACCATTAGTCGATTCAACAACATCCGGCAGACTTTTGGTATCCTCGAATGTTACACGTTTCACCACTTTCTTATCACCACCAATACTGTACTTTTTACGAGATTCATTCACACCGTTGGAATCGTTGAAACGGCTTTCAAATGATTTAAATGCACTTTTCATACTACCACCGTTTAAATTCGATGATATCGTTTCGTTTTCTAGTTTATTAATAAGTTGTGAAATGTCTACGTCTACCACACCGTCAACATTAGCTAAGTCCACAATTCCTGAGTCAGGTGAATCATTATTGTTTAGTATATCTTCACAAACACTATTTATCGCATCGTTATTTATGACAATTTGGTCATATATCGGGTCTGCCGACGACGACGTCTTTCCCGCAATATGAAAATTTGGCACACGGTTCACACACATATTTTCATGATCATCTTTCGTAGAACAAAAATGTTCGTTCACAACAACTGGTATGTTAGCAATCAATTCGCTGAAAACGGTATCCTCATCAGGAATGGGCGATAGAACGTCTTCGTCAGCCTCATAAAAGACATCGTCCGTGGTGGTGGGTGATGGAGGTGTTTGGAAACATTCCTGGCTGGCTATCGGAATAATTGCAATTGGCGGTACCGGTGCAGACGAAACGAAACCATTTACTTTGGATTCGTTTTCATTATTTGTATTTTGTTTGGTTGGTTGCTGTCCCATTGCATTCACGTCTTGAATGTCACTGTCGGATTGTTTATGGTCTTCCGTGAATGGCAGTGCAATAGTCGTAGGTGATGCCGGACGGTTGTGTTTATCGAAAGTAATCGCGTTTGCAAAATTTAAAGCACCGGAACGATCTGAATTGCTTTCACCAACATATTGTTTTTGTTGGCTATTTTCAGCACTGTGACGTACATCATACACGCAGTTTCGTTCAATATCAACTACCGCACCATTATTTTCAACGTTCAGTGGCAGTTGTGGCTGCTCATGTTGATCTTCTAACTGAAATGTATTTTTAACTACAAAGTCAACAGAATCACATTTTTGTTTCGATGTACTTCTGTCTATTTTCCACTGAACATTTTCATCATTTGCCACGGGTTTTTCACATATTGCGTTCTTTGACTTAATGCTTTCACCATCGATCGACAATATTCGATTTGTCTCTTCTGTTCGTTTGTTATTGTTCGGTTGATATTGTTTTTGTGTTTTCCCCGAATTGCGACGAGATTTGCCCTTGGCCATGATGTCGAAAAAACTGCTCTTTGCTGTATTCGATGAATTTGACGACACAGCACGTTCTTCGACTGAATCATTTTCATACTGACGATTATGCGGTAGCGATTGAACACCTCGATCTGATTTAATCTGCGGTTCAGTCAATTTGACTTGCGCACATGCGCCCTTTGCACTATCACCAGCATCACTGCGATTATCGGTACCTTTGCGATCATTACCTCGCTTCTTCGATCGTTTGAAAAAGTTGAACATTTCACGTGCTGCTTTTCCAACAATTCACCAATTCTTTATAGTAGATATTTTGCTTTAGAGATTGCTTTGTGTTTTTTCACTTAATCGTAGAAAAAATGTTAGTCAGAATTTCGACATATATTTAAATCTGTGACGGTAGAACGATAACTTAAATGCATCCATAGCATCCATATGCATCCATCCATGCATCCATTTTATTACCTATCAAACAACACTTCTCCCATCAGATTTGATCAACAATCGAATTTTATAGAACGGTTTTTGCAGACGCATATCTTAATGAGTTCCTTTGGAGTAATTAATTTTCCAAAATTTTCAAAATGAATTTTCTGCGTCCACAAAAATCGTTCTACAAAATTCACTTGTTGATCAAAACTGAGAGAGATGCCGTTTGATAGATAATAATAATAATAAAGTGTTTTGCGTGTACCCATTCGGTAAGTTGATAAACGGTGTGCGATGCGATAGGTAAATTTACATAAAATTCATTCACATAAAATTCAACAAAACCCTTTTTTAAAGGGAAACGTGACGCAAGTCCTCGTCTCTTCTTCCAAAACAACGCTTACAGCTTCGGAACACAAAAAATTCTTTTGAAATATTTTAATTTTCGAGTAAAGAAATGCGTCACAAATGCCGGACCCCCAATGTTATAGTTTTTCTGTTCTTTCAGATTTGACACGAAAAAAAAATTAAGTTTTGTGTGATGTGTGGCGTATGGGTAGCCACATTTTTGGCGTGCGAAATCTGAAAGCGCAGAAAAATTATTATGTTGGGAGGGTCCGGGGCATTTATGACGCATTTCTTTAATCGAAAATGAAAATATTTCAAAAGAATTTTTTGCGTTCCGAAGCTGTAAGCGTCACCCAAATCGATATCAGTTGTTTTGGAAGAAGAGACGAGGACTTGCGTCACGTTTCCCTTTTAACAAGGTTTTTGTTGTGATATCAGTAGTTTTGGAAGAAAAGAGAAAACAAATTTTGAAAAAAAAAAAAATTGCCGGCGAAAAAAATTTTCAGCCAAAAAAAATTTTCAGCGAAAAAATTTCTGGCGAAAAAACGTTCTGTAGAAAAAAATTTCCCGGAGAAAAAACTTTCCGTCAAAAAAATTTCGGAGAAGAAAAATGTTCGACGAAAAAAGTTTCAGCGAAAAAAAATTTCGGAGAAGAAAAATTTTCAGCGGAAAAAAAATTCAGCGAAAAAATTCAGCTAAAAAAAATTTTTCAGGAAAAACAAGTTCGAAAAAAAAAAGAAATTTTCAGCGAAAAATTTTGTCCGAAAAAAAATTTTCAATCGAAAAAAAATGTCGACAGAAAAAAAATTTTCAGCGAAAAAAAAAAATCGGCGAAAATTTCCGACGAAAAAATTTTTACGGCGAAAAATATTTCCGGCGATAAACATTTTCATCGAAAAAAGTTTTCCGGTGAAAAAAAAATTCCTTTGACTCGAAACATCTACATATCTCAACAAAAAAAAAATGTAAAAAAAAATCAATTTTCACCCTAAATCCGTCCCATACCACCGTCGGCCATTTTGTTGGTCACCCTGATACACTACACACCCAACCCATCAACTTTTCCTTTGACACCAAACATCTATTTCCATCTTAACACAGTCCAAAAATTTTGCTCATATTTGACCCATACTTTGAATACACTCACACACACATACAAAAAATTCTTTTATATGGGCTTTATATGGTGCCTTCTAAGATCTCTGGCGCCCAAACGAGGCCGGTACCCCTCTTTTTTTAAATCTCATATGGCGTAGAATGCCCACCCGAAGGTCCCTGCAAAATTTAAAGAAAAGTTATCGAGCCGTTTTCGAGCACGAGCCAAAAAAGTCGGTTTTCATACAAATAGCTCTGGAACTAACTAACTTACTAACTAAGGAACTAACGTAGGATGTTTGCATTAAGTTTGGTTTCTGTAAAATAGCACATTGACGATTTGAAAAAAAGAAATGACGATTTTCTAAAGGTCATATCTTCGGATCCACTGAACCGATTTTAATGAGTAAAATGTCGATTTCAATCAAAATTTTACGTAGAATCTGAAAAACTAGGTCTCAAGGGGTACGACGCAAGAGAAAAAAGTTAAAACGTAGCTGTATATATGGTTCCGAAGTATACGAAAAAAATATTTCTTAATTTTTTGATCGTATGGGGACTTGCGTCACGGGCGCATCGCTACCGTGCGACCCTGCTAACAGTGTTATACTGTAATATACTATTACGATTGTGTACCCTCGCAGCGTAATATTGAATTAAAAAGAGAGAGTGTGTGCAATGTGTCTGCGGCTCAATGACTTATTTTCTTAGAGGTAATATGGAAATCTTTTACTTCTTTTTTGCAAATGGACTAAGTAACTGTAGCAACACAGCAACGGTGGGAAACTCTCTTTTCCACTAAAATTAATTGCGCTTTCTATATTTAGTGCAAATCACGTTTCTCTTACCGAAATAATTCCATTGTTTCAACATGGAAATTCCCAGAGAAGCTTTTAGTGTTAGTGTATACGTCGAACTCAAGGAAAACGCTTTTACATAATTCAATTTCATTGAATAAAGAGTAAGCGTTAGAGTAACTGATATTCCCACCATGTTGCCAGTTGTACAAATATTTTTTGTGATTTTTTCATGAATTTTCTTTCAGTTTTATTAAATTTAGCGTAATCGACTAATTGCGTTGGAAAATTTGGAAAATTAGTTTAAAGAAGCAGAGTATAATTTCTGAAGATTTTCTTAAGAGCTCTTTTTAGCTTACGGCAGGATTTTTAGCCTTCGTGGTACACAAAGAGAGTACAAACAAAAAGATCTCCCTTATCCCCAGGGTCCTTTACGTCACATACGGCTGGTTCTAAAAAAGCTAAAATGGTGACTTCATTGGTTCATTGAATGTAAAATAATTTATTTTTCGCTTAATGTAAATAAATTAAATCTGAGAACAGTTTCGGTGAAAACCGTGAAAATGAAATCGAAAACTGTATGCTGCTTCTAACTAACTGGAAATTTCCCAACACGTAAGTTCAAACAAAAAATTCAACGAAGTAAAAATCAGTCGCCGCCTCAATTCATTTGAATTATTATTCTTAAAATAAACACTTCAAACAAAGGCGAACTGAGATGTCAACGTTCTTTTGCTATGAAGCTGTACACAAGCATGAATGTACTTTCCTTTCATTTCACAAACCTTGCAAACGAAATCACGAATGCCATCAAAATTAGACATTGAGAAAATTATCGGAAAAATTAGAAAAAAAGAGTGTGTGCACCGCATGTTCTGTGTTTGTAAACATCTCAGAGAAAAGTAAAAGAGGTAATTGATGTTTGCAAGCGTTTTTTCGTCAATGAAAATTAATTAAAATTTGGCTAGATCACGTTTTGTACGCCTATTTATTGACTTTCTAAACTTTAAAACGCATTTGAATGGGAGCAATGCCGTTCACGTTAGATGAACACCACTGATTATTGCAGATGTTATTGTTTCACATCACGGACAGGTGTAAACATCGGTGCTATTTCTACACATTTTCTATCAATTTGTTTATTTGTTTCATTTTATATATTTACTCCGATGACATGAAAATCAATTATTCGCACAGAAGTGAGGGAAATTGGCGAAAAATTTCATCGTTTCATTTAAATAAATGTTTGCATCACTTTGAATCTACGTTTGTGTTTCACATAAAGATTTTCATCTACCTAAAAGCGGAAATAAGTCATTCTAGTATAGAAAGTAGGATTGTTTTCACAACTTGTGGCATAATGTGACTACTCGTCTAACTTAAATCTAATGCAGATGTCCATCATTCTTCGATATTATTGTCGAAAGAGCTGTTACTCAGAGCATTGATTGATTGATGGACAATTCGTATTTTGAAAAGTAATGTTCTAATCGAAACATTTTAACAAACCAACGACACACAGTAGGGAAAACCAGCTAGCTTTGTGTTCATAAATCTTGGACTGTTGAAACATTTTTGACATAAGTTCTGAGGTTTCGCTAAATAGAAGATGGAAGCAGTTACTTGTTGAACCTCATCTAACAATGGAATTAATTGATGGCGCCACTGTCAGTCGGTGACACTCTTTATATCGAACCATAATCAGCTATAGAAGAGATGGCGACACCGTTTGTTAGATATTTAAAATATTTAAAAATTATCATAAAATTGTACTAAGTACCCTTTTTAACCTCTCTCTGGAGTCATTGTAAGAGTTTTCGCCTAGATAAAGATGTTACTTCGTGAGTTGAATAGATTGTGTCATTAGTTTTATGTTTGTCCGTAGTCAGCTATGAAAGCATGTATGACGTAACTTGAAAAAAGGAAGTAGTTCTATGTTGAGACATTATTTCAGCTTTGACAAAAACATAGATGTCACCAATTGCGGTTCGGTGACGGTACACGGTCTATAGCAGGCGGAAGGTATGAAAAGTTGAGGTACGGTGACGGTACACGGTCTATAGCAGGCGGAAGGTATGAAAAGTTGAGGTAATTTAGTACATTTTCAAATCATCACATTTGGACTTCTAATATAAAAATGTGTCAAAACTGAGTAAACTTTCGCCACCGAATGGAACGTTTGCATTTTCGAAAGTTATTTTTAAACGATGAAAAAATACAATTAGAACAAAAAATTGTTCTACGACATGCATCGAAAATTCCTTGCTGATTTTATATTTTAGTTTCAAAAGTGCGTTTGCAGTACATTTTCCAATTTTGGATTTTTTATTAGGCAGCACTTGACAAGCAAAAATAGACTTTTTCGTGAGAAAATCCCTAAAAATTACATGCGAAGAAAAGAGAGAGATATAGTCGAGTATAGTCATTTTCGTGTGTGACAAATCTTCGCAATCAGAAAATAATTAATTAAAAATGCAAAGCTCAGAATAATATTTCCTACAAAAAATGTTTTTACGTTCCATTGACATTTTTTCTACTTTCGGCGATCTTAGCATAGAAAACTTTAGACTCGGAAAAGCATTTTCAGCTCTTGTCCTTGTGACGGACGTAAACAACTATTCACTAACATATTTGTCAATAAAACGAAACACAAATGAACACTCTTACGCTATAAGGTTGTAAGCCACATACATTTGCCATCTCAGTTTTAAAGACATTTATGCCAAGAAACGTGGCAGCAAACTCTGTGGCTTACAACATTATATCGTTGTTTTCGAACTACATAGAAAGACATTATAGTGTGTACCGCTCTCTTATAATAATAATAATAATTTGCCTTACAGCCCATGAGGGGTTAGAGGCTAGGTCATTATTTACTAGTTTCGCTGTTTGTGGTTCTACTTTTTTGAGATTCCTTCAATACCGGAAAGTTTTTACTGTGCCAGTGGTAAGCTGTGCGACAAACCCAGTGCCATCTATGAGATGTAACTAGGAGCGAAACTAGTAGGAGTAGAATACCGGTTCTCCCAACAATGCCTTTTCCGGTAAGCCGTACGATGGCACTACACTCAACTTCACTTGACTTGAACGATTCAATCAGTTTTCAATCTAACAATCGGTACCGCAGTTGTACCGCTACCGAGTGTACCACTCTCTTAAGCGCGCTTTATACGAGTAAGTGAACTTTTTTGATGTAAGGTAATCTACGGATTCTGCTTTATACAAATTGGTGTCGAAGGTGGAGAAGTCATATTCGGTTGAAGAAGTGACTCTGGGATGTTTCATGGACACTGTAGGAGCCTTTGACAACACGAACTTTTACACTATCCGCCAGGCGCTGGTTGATAGGGGAGTGGGACGTGTGGTAGTGAGATGGATAAGTAGCATGCTCAGAGACAGAACCGCTGAGGCGAGTGTGTGCGGCCATAAGGCGAATCTCTGGGTAGCTAAAGGCTGCCCACAGGCCTTAAGCAAGACCAAGGAACTGACTTCACAGGTAAAATACCTAGGAGTGACACTTGACAGCAAGCTTAACTGGATTGCTCATGTCAAGGATAAAGCGCAGAAGGCTGCTGGACTACCCGGTGCGGGAGCGGGTGCTGGGGTGTACGCCCTGAACTCGGAGGAAGGAAATCAGTTCCATCTGGGAGTCTTTGCGAGTGTCTTTCAGGCAGAAGTTTTTGCAGTGCTCGTAGGAGCTCGCGAAGCACTGCCGGAGGTCGAGCAAGGAAAGCAGATTCTTATATGTTTAGACAGCAAAGAGATGATCAGAGCATTGGTTTCACAAGTTACTATTTCCAAGCAACCCGTATACTCGGGAGTGGAGGGAAATGAGAGGGCGGACGAGCTAGCCAAGGCGAGTGCTATGGCTCTCGAGAACGGCCCTGAACCGTATCTGCCGATTGCTCGATCAATCTGTTTCAAAGCACTGAGAGATTGGGTGATGCAAAGGCATGCGGAGTACTGAAATAGGTACGAAGGAGGCGTTCATACAAAGCGCTTCTTCCCGAAACCCAATTTGGAATGGGCCTAAGGTTTGCTAGAGATGTGCAGGAATCGTATAAGGAGGGTGGTCGGAGCGATTACTGGACACTGCGGGCTAAACGGGCACATAAAAAGATGAGGCTTTCGACAACTTGCAGATGTGCTTGCGGATCAGAAGAAAAAACGAGTATTTACGTGATATGCGAATGCTCCAAGTTCTTTCAACTGAGACGCAGGCTGCTGGGGGGGCTACGTCGTGCAACCATCAGATGTTGTCCTTGGACCTGGTATTTTGGACAGCTTCTTAGAGTCAACAGGAAGGTGTACGTGATTTAAATGATGCTTGGGTTGGGAACAAAGGATCGCCAGATCTGTTTTCCAAGATCATTGACATGATCGGCCGAACTGATAAATCTAAGAAGAAGGTATATAAAATGTTTAGAGACATAAACAGGCGTCGCAAATATAGAGCACGGCTGAATTTTGTATCTTCACACCGTTTAATGCAAATAACTGTTTATCTTCGATTGGCAGCATATGGTTGTCTCTTAATGTTGAAATTGAACATTCTTTTGTTGAAACATTATTTTTAGAGCAAAAATTAGTTCGGATTTCAATTCATTTGGTTTAAGATATTGTGACAAAAAATAAGACAAGCATTTGGCTATAATGGGTGTAAATAAAGGTAAAATAAGGTAAATAAAGGTAAATAAGGTAGAGAATAAAATTTGAACATCAACGCCTTGGCTGCGACAGGGAACAGGGCGGCAGAGTGAATGGATCACAAAATTAGCAAGTCTGTCGAGGCTGATGAGATGTCCATGTGTGGTTGCCCCTCTCTTCTCTTCATATTCATCATTTTGTTGTACAAAATCATTAGCAGACAACTATACAGGGAAAGGTTGAAGTTAGTGAGAATTAAGAAAAGCAGAAAACTCTAGCGATTTGTGAAGTGACACTCACCGAATTTTTATGTGGAGCGTTCGGGATATAGATAAGTGTGTGAAGAGTAAGTCATGTCAAGGAGATTCTTGAATGGTGAACAGCTGGAACTAGTCGTTGGGCTTAAATGTCTGAAACCATCTACCCTACAGCGCATACAAAACTGAGCGATGTTTTAAAACAAAGGAATTCTTTTTTCAAAAACGACATTTGTTCGGAAGATGGCAGAATGGTCAGGAGATTTGAGGGAGGCAGGAAATTAGGCAATGCGATGGCCAGTCAGTTGTGAAGGAGAAGCAGTTGACAGCGCTGGAGCATTGTCAAGGTCAATTGTAGTGAATAATAGGATAATCATATTAGGATCGAGGATATAAGGGAACACTTAGAGGTTTTCTTGGTAGAAGAAGCGGAAAAGGCAGCCGTCCAAGAGGATCTTAAATGCACAGCACAGGTTCATGGATTCAGAACTAATCTCCTCAGGGGGTGGTAGAGAGACGAATAGGGAGGTGGTTTACTTAAGGAGTGCGATTTAAATGACAGAATTGCGGTAAGCTGCCTTCAATATTTAGGGTTTCATAGTCCAAACATTCCACACAACTTTATTCAACCCATTCGAACAAACCGGGCGGACTTTTCATAATTTCCGTTGGCTCGGCACTCGGCATGAACAGGAAAAATGTGCTGGCGGCGAATTGACCGTTCGTAGATGTTCACATCGGCCGATTACTTTTTCCAAATCACCTTCGGCGTTACCTTACAATTTCAGAAACCTGCTATATATCACTGTCCGTTGACGTTTTTGTTCAAATTACACAGAAAACTCGCGAAAATACGTATAAGAAAAAGGATTTTTTTTTATTATGTCCTTTTGCTTCTACGTTCCTACGTATTTATTTCTTTGAAAGTTAAATGTTAAATGCAAGAGAAAACTGTAATTGTTGGAAAAACGTGTTGACATAAATGATCCTCAGGTTAATAATAAACACGAAAGTCATTATATCACCAGTCGACACACTTTCCTGTTGTTGTGCATCGAAAAAGTTTAAAATTTTCACTTTTTGATCCTCGACAGATCAAATTAGAGAACTGAAGTGATTGATGGCGCCATTAACACTTTTCAATATCTTTTACATTTCTTTTTTGTTGTTATAAAACAAATACTAAAAATATATTTTGTTCTTCCCGCACAAAAGAAAAGATAATAATTTACACAAAGATTATAAATGTTCATTCGAAAATTGGCACAGAATAATAGAATTTTCACTTTAGTTTACACACAATATAATTCCTTGAAATTAACTGAATAATGCAGTAATGTTATCTGACTGCTAAATAGCATATTTTTATCGCAAGTGCTTTGTTCCAAGTAAAAAACCAGTCTCACAAAATGCAAGTGAACAATTTTGTAAAAATAGACATTTTCAAGCGACGAATTCACGGTGAAAGCGGAGAAAACGTTTGGAAATTAAGGTCTATTTAAAATCCGTCATCAAAAAGAAAACCATCAATCTGCAAAGGATCACCGAACTAAACTAAAATTATTTGTTTGGATACATTTTCAAAAACCATGCGTCGGTGAAGACACGGGAAATGTTTTTTTTTTTATTTTGTTTTATTATTTTGTTTTCTTTTTTTATTTATTTTTTTTTTAATTTTGGCAATTCTCCGTGAATTGATGTTGTGGATATGATGATATAGTGATTTATGTGTTTAACATATACAATAAAACCAACGAAGTTTTACATGAATGGGTTAATAGTGCCATTTGGATTAGGTGAAAAGGCGAAGAGAAAAAGGTCACACAGATAGCATTGCACGGAAAATTTGTCTACTGAGAAAATTTGCTCGAAAAGTGGCCTGGGTAAGTGCCACAGAAATCCAGTTTATAAAATATTTTTACGCAATAGTTATTTTAGAAAAGATAGGAAAACACTCGTGCGAAAACGTCGATCTAATGTTTTTGTTGCTTGCTCTCCGTAAAGTTGAACTCGCTTTGCTACTCGTATTCAATTATGGAAAGTATCCAAAATTTAAAAGACTCAATTTTTTAACCCCAAAGTTTCTGTGGAGGTCTGAGCTTTCCTTAACTGCATCTGTAATTCCAGATATTTCATATTCCATATACCACTTACGACGAATAACCCTGGCTTAGTGTTCGAACCCTAGACACTGAACCAATTTTTACAATTGTTTCTTAACTGCAGAACGTACCTTGCGTCGCCGTCGTTTGGAAAGAATCATTTCTTAATCTTTTCTTGGATTTTTTTTATAAAATGCAGCCGCTTTACTTGTTTGTGTAACTCGCAGAGCGACCGCTGTTTGAGCCTACCTACAGCCTATCGTGCTAGCTGTTAGATAAAGCTCATATAGGCTTTCTGTGGTTTCAAATATTTATTGGACCCGTACGAAGTACAAAGGTCCTATGCGTTTACTACAAACAACTTTATAGTAACATGGGGTAGATGGGGTAGAGTTGGGAGGTTCGGTGATACGTTTATTATCGTCTGGTCAGCAATAAACAGAATGTCCGTCAGTCCGTCTCCACTTTTTTTCCAAACGGCTCGACTGATCACTCCAAACTTTTTTTCCCTGAAAGTTATACATGATTCAAGTTCGAAGATGAGCAAAATCGGTCAAGTAGTTCCGAAGATATGGTCGAAGAAGTGGAGGTCATACATAGGTTTTCGAGCGTGTCGATGGAGCTTTTTCGCAAATATATCGGTTAGTAGCGCACGGAAATCCTTCAGTTTGGTGTCAAATTAAACCATTTTGATCTCAGAAAACTGGGAAAATTTTTTTTGTGGAAATCGGGTCAGTGGTCTGGAACCAAAGGAATGGACAAAATTGAGTTTCAAAACCATATACGAAAGCAAATGGTTTTTCGTCTATATTTGCTCAACTTTGCAATGCGAAGATTTACTGTCAACGGCAAAGTTGTAGATAACAAAATTTTAGGGAACACGTGTTTCAGGGCTTTAAGGTAAAATAGCGCGATGCTGGAATATGGCCACTTCTACGATTGGAAGAAATTTGCTTCAACAGCCACCTGAACTTGGTGAGAATTACATTTTAGAGAAAATAATTTCAGGATTTCTTGGAGAAACTACGTTGGTCCTCTTTGTGGTATGGTGCAGGGGAGAACATTTTGGTCATCAAAATCAATGGTCTCAGACGTACTTCGGTAGGGCCTTACCTTGGGTAATTTCTATGGATCTTTGAAATTCTTATAGTTATAAAAGAACATAAAACATTGGATTGTTTGCTCATTTCTATATTTAGATACGTTCGAGCCTTTTTGCAACATCTATTCTGATACATACGGGTCTTTCATATAACTGAACGACGGTTCGCAAAGACAGTCTAAACCACAATGTTAAAAACTTTGATACAATATGACTGTCTTTTCATATAAAAAACATATGCAAGGGACCCGTACGTATCAGGATAAATGCGGCAAACAGAGTTGACCTTAAGAAAAGACTTGAACGTATTTAAGCAAATATTGTTTTACGTCATTGAATTGGAAATTGCCGAAAGGGCAATATTGAAAAATTCGTCCGAAGCAACCGTGTAAAAAAACACTCCTGAAAGCAGAAAATTGACCCCCGTCCTAGGGCCCTCATTAGAGACCTCGCACAAATATTTCCATGGACAAAAATTTTTCTCCTCATTTTTCTCCCAAACATAGCAAAAAACAATTTTTTTGTCTAAGGCCGACCTTAGGGCCGATCTAGGTCCATAAGGAAATACCTCGGACTCGGACACATACCTCAATTAATTTGTTCTACAACATAGCAAAAAATTTTTTTTGGTTAGGGCCGACCTGAGGCTTACTTGAGCCCTAAGCAAAGGCACCGGCCCCAAATTTGCTTACGTATATAATTCGGTACTCGGTTATCTCTCAAATAGAAAAAGAATAAACAAAATCGGTTAGGATTTACACGATTTATGTAAACAAACACGTTGGGCCCTAGTAGAAACTCTGTTTTGGGGACCTGGCTGAGTCCCTAATCCAAAAATTTTGTTCCATGAAATGTGAGACGTTCTTAGACTTTCGATTAAAAAAAATTTAAATCGAGCTATGTTCAAAAAACACGTAGGGCCCTAGCAGTGACTCGTTTTTACTGCCCTAGGCTAAGTCCAAAGACTCAAATCCAAAACTTTTATTCCATAAATTGTCGGTCATGCCCAAGCCTTTCAAACAAAAAAAGTTTATGAAAATCGGAAAAGATTTACTCGAGTTATGCACAAAATGCTTGTAGGGCCCTAGCAGAGACTCGTTTTTAGTCCAAGGACTCAAATCCAAAAAGGTTTCTTCCATTAATTGTCAGCCATGCCCAGGCCTTCCAAACAAAAAAAAGTTTTTGATAATAGGAAAAGAATTTACTCGAGTAAGTATGTACAAAAGACCAAAAACCACTTAAACGGCCCTAGCTCGGTGGCCTTTGGGCCGACAGTGACTAAATTCAATCCCATAAAAAATTTTTCGATTACCTTTCATTTTTTTTTATTGCTGATTCTTCATCTAAGGGCCATGATCGATGGTCCTCCCTACTCCCGGGTCGAAATTCGACTTGTTGCAAACTTCGTGGTAAACGCAATAGACCTTTTTTCGAAGAAATCGTTCTTCGAACGGGGTTAAACATTGACGCAAAAGTAAACTGAACGAAACACACTTAAACTTACATATTCATAATTTAAGGTTCTCACACACGTTATTACATATTACTTTTGCTTAGAATCGTTTTGTAGGCTGCCAGCCTAGATCTCGTACGTCATTATTGTTGTAAATGATTGTGTTGTACTCGCCAAGATGTTCTCTCGTTTATATGCTAAAAGCTGGACAGCTACACAAGTTGTGTGGAATTTATACAGGTCAAAACTTGCTGTTGAAATAAAACATAGTGTCTTGTCGTTGGGTAAAAATTGTAGGGCTTGGGCAGCTGAGGCTCAGTTGGTAAGTAAATTATTCATTAAGTTGTCTAAGACCACTTTTAACACCAAAATGGTTAGTTTTTCATTTTCAGACATTTAAAAGAGAAGATTTTAATCTATCCTGTCCATTCCTTTGTTGAGAATTTTCCATCCAACGTCAGCGTTATCGCCGACTTGAAGCAGCAGTATGCTAAGGTTTTCATTGTTACATGGACTTTAATATTAACTGAATATTTTCTCGAATGGGAGACAATTTTTTCAAAATCTCTCGATTTCTCGTTGAGGGGTGTATATCACCATTGTTAACGCTCGCTCTCACGTCTTGTAGGCATTTTTTATATATGTTAATTAATTAATTCAGATTTCGAAGAGATTCAGACGATTTACTTTATACTTTCATAGAGTTTGTTTGTCTTCAGATTATTTTAAAGATTTTTTGACAAGTCGCGCGGGTCTGGCGTCAGCTACATGTTCTTTTTATAAAATCTCTAGTTGATTCCAATTTAGCGCAATATTTCTCAACAAGTAGTAAATCTTTGACTATTACAGATCTATTTTTATAACAAGCGTATTTTATATCTAATTCAACGACCAGATAAACGCAAATAATCGATTTATTGATCCGTCTTCGATTTTATAAGTGAACCAACACTATTGACCTTTCGTACGTATAATAATTGCGAGAATTCAAAATGTGACGAATATGTTTATCTTGTTGGGATGACACTGCAATTTTCATCTCGTGATACTGACCCGTCGAAACAAATAATAAACAAAATTTATTTGTAAGTTGACGAAAATTCGTCGCGTGCAAAAAACATTTAAAAAGAAAACATGTTTTGAAAAAAAAAGAAACGAAATAATTAATTGGTTCAACGACAACTTGTTTCTATTTTCAAATTAAAATTGTTGTTCAAAAATTATCGGCCATGTGTTTTGTCAGTTCTGACACATGTTTTCTAGAAAAGCTGGCAATTAGGGAAGCAGAATGCGTTATTTGTCGGTTTCGATCATTTCATTACCGAATTTGCTGTGTAAGTGAAAAGTTATGCGACAACCCTGTCATGCATTACGTACGAGAATAGAAGGAATATCCGTACCTCCCAGTAATACACTCCAGGGCCTATTTTTGAGAAACATTTTCACGAAATTCGAGAAATTTTCCCGAAATTTTCACATAATTCACGAAATTTTTGCTGAATTCGAGAAATTTTCGCGAAACTCGGGAAATTATCGAAAAATTTTCTAAAATTCAAGAAAATCAAAAGAAATCCTCGAAAGTCAAAACGTTTATAGAAAATTGTTAATATAATAAATATTTTTATAGTTTCTATAGTTCATGTGTGCTTTTCCAACAAGAAGTCCAACAATTTTTCCTCCATAATCGTATCTAATTACAGCTCCGTAAGCCATGTCAATTACCTTCTTTGAGGTCGCCGACATCCGATAGGGTTAGAATACACTACAATATTCCAGGTGCGGCAAGAACAACGACTTAGTTGGTATAATCCTGGTACACCTTACCGCAAACAAAGCTAGCATATCTTACGGTTAAAAAGTATACCCAGGTTTTTAACGGAATCAGAATAGGGTACTATCAATTTGCCCAACCAAAGAGGTTGCAGGTATGTAGTCTCGATCGTTGAACTGATGGCTATGGCTTGCGTCTTCGAAGCGTTAATTTCTAGCTCGTTAAAATCCACCTCAAGTCTGTTAATCCACCTCAAGTGTTAATTTCCGCTAAGCCCTCTATAGTGTCCCCGTGCAAAAAGGATTTGTAAACCTGTACAGTAACAGCAAAAGGTTAGACGACATGCGTTTCTAAGCAACGGGAACAGTACCGAATATAGACCGCTTTTCTAGAGCGAGCTCGTGCCCCAGATTTTTTTTTGCAATTCAATGAAGTATCAATGTATATTTAGTGTTCTGAAAAGTGTTTAAGATGATAACTGAGTCCGAAGCCGACCTGGAGGTTCCCTAGAGCCAATAAGTCAAAAAATCAAGAAAATTATGGAAGAGGATGGTTTTTAAGAAAAGTCAAAGTTCTATTCTGTCAAAAAGAAAAGTTGTCACTGCGTCGGAAGCTTTTCTTTGAGTCAAGCGCCGCAGACAATTTTTTTTTAAAATTGTGGTGTTCAAATTTTGAACCGCCTGTTCTCGTTCTTTAGGTAAATCGTAGAACGACTTGAATTGCCGCACGCAAAAGTTTTTGGTTGTAGGACTTATTATAAGTAAGAATTTCAATAATTGATTGGTTTCGTACTTGTCTAACGCCGTAGGCGAAAAATTTTAGGCTCTTAACTAGTTTTTTTACTTAACCAAGGTGTTTGAAATTTGAAATTTGAATCCGTTTTTCTATTTTTCAGCCCTAGGATGGGCCCCTAAAATGGCCGCCCGGGACACTTTCTCAGGCACGGGCCCGGAAGATTTACTCCCGTTCCTCTTCTTTAATCAGGTCTGCCTGAAAGGTAGTTTCAAAAGGAATGTTGAGATTGAAGATGGGCAAAATCGGTCAAGAACTTTCGAAGTTACGATCGAATAAGTTGTCAAAACCTTGTTTTTTGAAGGTCGCAGAAACGGTTTTGCTTATATCTCTGGCGAACGGGAATTGCTTTTCAAGGTTTGGAATGAAAGATATGGATCTCAAAAAACTAACTAACAAAAATGTGAATGAATATTGATTCACTGGTAGGGTCCATGTCCATACAGCGCGCCAAAATCTTTCTCATGAATTTAATTAAATATAAAGAAAGTTGGTTGTGATTCACATTAATATATATCAGAAGGGAAGGAACAAAGATCAGAGGGGGGGGGCGGATCAAATATTGTGAAAATACAATCTGTTGCACTTTTAAAGGTCATTTCATTGCAAAGATGCAGTAATCTCAATACGAGAAATTTTCAAAAAATTCGCGAAATTCAGGAAATTTGCCCGCGAAAATTGTTTCTCAAAAATAGGCTCTGATACACTACAAGTAAGCAGAACGAAAGCAACTCAGCAACTTCGATTGACATGGAACCTCTGGACTGGATTCTTGATGTGGTTTTCTTCTCTTACCCAAGCTTCTTCTTTCTTGCTGTTTTCTATTTTCTCTCCTTAGTCATCCGTCGGCGCTTTATTGAACAAGTGGAGGCAGAAAATGAAAACTCGAAATCAATCACCAATTGAATTGCTTTATATGTTTTATTTCACTGTTTAGTAGTTGAACGAAAGGTTGAATTAGGAGACATTCTAAGACGCTTTTCTTTTGTAGCTGTAGCACTTAACTTGGTTTTCACCTGACAATAATGTTTGAAACATTGCATGAATAACAATAATTTAAGTAAAAAATAATAATTTCCTATGTGCGCTCTAACAACCACATACACACGCACACACGTAGGTAGCAAAGTTCATTTTTATATACTGAAATTACTTGGTTTCCTCCAATAGACAATGCCAGGTGTTTTAACTAATGATGTAGTTTCAAAGCTCTAAGCACTAAAAAAAATTTTTTTTTGGCGGAAATGCACATATGTAATATATATATTTAAATTTAAATTGTTTTTGAGAATATCTTATATATTATTATTATTATTATTAATAAATAAATATGTTTCCACCGAAAATATACATTTTGAAATTAACGGCCACATCCTACAGCAAATATTTACGTTTACGATTTTTTATCACAGTGAGCAGAATGTGTGATCATATCGTAAAATTTTGTGACAATGTCTCATTGCCAACTTCAGACTCTATGTGGAACTTTGGAACTTTGGGATTTTGTAAAAAGCAAAATCTGTTCAATTTCAAATTTATTCGTCAAACTAAGCTTCTTATTTTCGACTATTAACAAGTAAATAAAAAAAATCGAAGAAAAAAATTGTTTCCTCTAGCACTTCCACCTCATCACAATATGGCGCACAAGTTTCAGAGCATCTTTCTTCCTCTAACATGACATAATTTACGAACGACCGACCCCTTAATATATTCGTTCTCTTATTAATTCGTATAATTGTTTCAACTGAAACTGTCAGAAATGATCGACAAAAGTTAATTGTGTTTTAAGACGTTTATTTCTTTCTTTCACGAGAACTCTTGAGTCAGAAAACCAACCGAAAGCTCCGAAATTACATTATTACATACTACTCTCCCAATTTTTTTTCGCTCTCAAAACTAGCGAGTTTTAGAGGCCGCTACTAGCGACCGCTAATTCTCGCTACTTTCAAAAAGTCTCGCTAGTAGCGACTAGCGTAGCTAATATTTTTTAGTTTTAGAGTTAAATTTTCGTTATCGAACCCAACCCTGGTTCTCCGGCACTAGCGTAAAAACTCGTTGCCGGGGGCACACGGTGCTGGTGAAAGAGAAAAAAGTTTTTTTTGAAAAGGCACTCAAAAATTTGTTGTGGTTTTCGAAAAAGGGACTCCATTAGAGTTTGAAACAGGCATCACCTGATTCCAATCAAAACCTTCCCCATGCATCTATACGAGATTTTCATTTTTTTTCATCCTTAGGGCTGATTTTTTTAAAAAAAATCGATCTCTTCTGGTTTTTTCCATTGAAAAGTTTTTAATATTTGAGAAATTTGAAAATTTTTTGTTGGAATTTTTCGGAAAGGATCTAGAGATCGCGATCGCGCAATCGCAGAATGTGCTTTTTTGGTTATTTTGGAGCGTTTTTGGCAACTAACTCTCACAAAATCTATCAATTCGACTTTATGATATTTTTAATGAAAAGCCATATTGATTTCCTTTCCAACGACGCTCTACATGAGACATTTGATAAAGAATTGGATCTTCGGCGTCGATTACAGTTTGCTGATTTTTGCTACTTTTCAGTCACATGGTGATTTTTGGGCTCCACGCTTTACGCGTTAACTGGAAACTTCGAGAAAAAATTTTTTCTGGGAAGCAATGGCCTTAACCTTTCTAACGACACCCGATATGAGACATTTGGTGATATATTGGATTTGGCGACTGTTAGCGTTCGAGCACTTTTCACGTCTTTACCGCCAATTTTGAAGTTTTACGACCTCTAGACTGATATTGTTGCCGTTATCACCATGGGCTCGAGCTGCAAACACCTCACTTGCCAAAATAAAAATCTTAAAGCAGTGTTTTCTTTTTTGTAAACATGAAATTCTTCCAGTCCACACGAGTAGCTACCACAGAATGTGAAGAAGGTCAAACAATTAACTCGATTGTGATTAAAGTGTTGATTGCAAAATTGTCTCAATTCCTTAATATATATTTTAAATGTGAAATGTGGAAAACATTTTGATCGCCAGGAACAAAAATTTATCATTTCCACGGAAATAAACCATCGGTTGACGCAAATGATTTTTTTATTCGTCTAATCGAAAAGCTCGAGCTATTTGAATTTGCGACAAATGTACAACAGCAGTTATGTATTACTACACAGTAAATTGAAAAATAAGAATTTCGTATTTATTTATGGATTGAAACAGTGCCAATTTATATTAAATAAATATCTCTATATACGTACTGTACTAACATTCTATACGGTGAAAATGTTTAGGGGATACCAGGGCTAGCCGATACGCGTGCTGATCGGATAGAGACTTCAAAGGATTTCACCATCTTCTGTAATTCTATAAATCCTCACATAGACAGCATAGAAGTAAGCCCATCTTGTGACTAAGTCAACATGCGAGTGTTATTCTTTAGAAGAAAACAAAGTGAACTTCAATTTGAGATAGTAATAGTATATTATAACACTAGGGGTATAATCGCGTAATTATAGACGCCCCTCGAAATTTTACCTACCGATACTCTAATTGCGCGATATAACCCTTGTGTTATACGATATTTTATCACATCGAGGCCTATAATTTCCAATTATGCACAAAACATAAAATTCCACTGTACATCCAAATCAATACAAAAGCGATCGTTACAATCTAGTAATCAGTTGTCATTGCAAAATGGACGGTCAGTCGAATTATATTTTTCTTGAGAAAACGAAAACAAAACGCAATTTGAATAAAATTAAAGTCGAATTCGTATGTTTTCGCTACTTTATTGCAACAAAATGAGTTAGTGAAATAAAACAGGCGCTCCTAAGTTGCGGTTGTGTCGAAAAAAGGCAAAATGACATTTTTTTTACTATTTTTCATCGATATGAAAAAAGGACTGGACTATAATAACTTTATTATAGCCCGTGTTGGATACAAGAAGCTCGACTATAATAACCCAATTATACCCCTACTTTTAGTGCAATAAAAAGTAACCTAAAAAAGCTTTACTTTGGACGCGTAGGATGCAAAATTTTATGTACATGTCCCCTCAGTTTTAAAATTGATGGAAAATTTATGTGTTAGTGATATTTAACTGATATACGTGGTATACGTGATATACGTTCACAGTGAATACACACCAATGTCATTTCCTTACATCACTATATTTATCAGACATCACCGATACATTTTAATTTGGAGTCGTGACTAAATTACGTACCGCTAAATTTTTTGTCTTCTTGTTTTGCGTTGTGTAATTCAGGGACGACCCCTTACAGTTTAATCAGCTACACGTTTTATGTTTTCATGATGCATTTGATGTATTCCCGATGCTTTTGCAGCAAAACAACATGAAGACATAACTATTGCATCCTAAACATCACCAGTACAACATACTGATACATCATTTTCTCATCAACTTAACGGCTAGGGTTATCATGTACATCACTGTGAATCATAGCCCTGCTTTTTTCATTTTTCTCAAGTTCATACAAACCTTACGCGATGCGATTCAAATAGAGATTGCATTTACGGGTTTCCGTAAAAATGCTGTAAACACCTGCAGGTCATTGGATAAAGTTGACCACAGAATTTTGCTATTCAAGATGAAGTCATTTGGATAGTCTATTTAAATGATTTCAACTTATTTGTGCGATCGATCTCAGTATGTTGTTATTGGAGGTATAGTACTAAATCTAACAGAATTAATCCTTCCTCAGGTGTTCTGCAAGGATCTATCTTAGGGCCATTACTGTTCATTATTTCCATTAACGATCTCCTAGAAACGCTATTCACGTGCTCTGGATTTGCGGATGATCATAAATTATACAAAGCAGGCCAAGCCACAAATGTCAAAATTATCTTGCATCCCTTTTTTCATTAGATTCAAGAATTAGGAAAAATGCAAGATAATTTTGACATTTGTGGCCTAGCCTGCTTTTGTAAAACTTCGTTCATTAATGTGGACAAATGTGCAGAGATGTCGACAACACACAGCCGAAACAAGATTAGTTTCCCGTATAGAATTGATGATCAAACGCTTGAAAGAGTATCAACCAAGAAAGATCTGGGAGTATTATTTGACTAAAAATTATCATTCAATGAGCACGTCGAAAACATAACCCGCAAATCCTACATCTTTCGTTGTGGCAAGTATTTCTCTAAACAAACTAGTATTCGTCTACTACGAACATTTGACAAAATTCGTCAATTCATAAGATGCAGACTAACCACGATGTTTACTTTCAAAAAGTTGAAATAATCAATGAGAAACTGTTTTCCTTTAGAAAGAAAATTAAAAATTAGTTTGTATGGCGAATGGTGAAATTTTTTCGGTGAATTTTTTTAATTTTTAAAAAATCCAATTTTTAGACCCGTACGAAGAACGTAGTGCTTCGAAAAGGGGTCTATTGCGTTTACCACGACGTTTGTAACCAGTCGAATTTTGATCCGGGAGTAGGGGGGGGGGACATCGATCATGGTCCTTAGATGACGAATCAGCAACAAAAAAATGTCCGTCCGTCCGTCCGTCAACACGATAACTCGAGTAAAACTCAATCGATTTTCAAAAACTTTTTTTCCTGAAAGGTAATCGAAAAATCTTTAATGGGATTAAATCTGGGCACTGTGGCCCAAGGGCCGCCGAGCTAGGGCTGTTTAAGTGGTTTTTAGTCTTTTGTACATAACTCGAGTAAATCTTTTCCGATTTTCATACATTTTTTTTTGTTTGAAAGATCTGGGCATGACCGACAATTTGTGGCAGAAACTTTTGCCTGTGCTTTTTTTTTGCTATTTTGCAGAGCAAATAGAGGGAAAATTTTTGTCTATGGAAATATGTGTCCGAGGCTTCTAGTTAGGGCCCTAGGTCAGTACTTAGGTCGGCCAAAAAATGGTTTTTTGCTATGTTGTAGAGAAAATTGAGGAGAACATTTTTGGTGGTCAATTTTGTGCTTTCGAAAAATATTTTTACAACGTTTCTTCGGACGAGTTTTGCTCTATCGGCAATTTCCAATACAATTTAATGTGGACGTTCGAGTCTTTTCGCAACATCAACTTTGTTTGAAGCATCTATTCTGATATGTACGGGTCCCTTCATGTTTTTTTTCTTTTTCAACGATATTAAATTATATTTAAAATTAGTTATGACTGGCTTGTTATTGGGCTGCGACCTGTTAGATAGGTCAATAAACAAGATAAAATAAATAAAAATGAATACCATTTGTTCGATGGAAACAATTTTCACAATTTATTTCTGTTTGAGAGACGGTTTGCTAAAAAATACGTAAATCAATGAAAAACTTCTGAAAAAATGGTTTCTGTAAATGGAAAAATTTGGGCTTCGCCCGCTTGGACCAACCGTAAGCGATGGTCAGCAGTGGGCGGAACGTCAGATCAATGCAAAAATAAAATTTTTGAAGGTAAACATTAAGGAAACGTCACATGGGAAAGATTAAGCGAAGCATTTCTGTGATATACATACACCGATCGCAATATTGGTACGACAGTATGCTGAAACAAGCAAGTATAGACCCCCCGTACAAAACCAAACAAATGAAAGTACAATCACAAATTTTCTCAAACTTTGAGCACTGACTATTCATATTGAACTTTACCCGTTCATACACCCCAGTCCACCCTAAAAAGTTGTTTTTTGTCAAATTTACGAATTTATTGAATTCTAATTTCGGTCACTATGAGTTCGACACCACAGAAATTTTGTAGGCAGTGCATTAGAGGAACACATTGATAAACAACTTACCAGTAGTTCAAAAATTTGTTTACATTCGTTTCGTCTTCTCCAATCGAATCGAAATTCTCTAATTCGGGAATTTGTTTGATGGTTGGTGCCAGATCGGTTTCCTCAGCAATTCCACTATCGTCTTCAGTGTCATCGTCATCATCATCATCGTCTTCTCTTAGAACACTATTTTCTCTTTCAAGCATCACATCTGGTGATTCACTTAATGTTCGAGCGGTTTCGTCAAAGAAATTCATGATTGCAAAAAAATGTTGTTATTTAACTACACAAATTCAAGTTGCTCAGAAGTATGCACACCACATGGCATTTAGGACAAAATATTTGGGATTTTTTTCTAATGGCACCGATTACTCAATTATGCAATTCGATTTCTTAGTTGATTTTCAATTTAAAAATCCATTTTTATTTCCATCAATAATAAATATTTCGTGTTTAACAAGTAAACTGTTTACGCCGTTAAGATGCAAAGAAATTAAAACTCTTATAAAATTTAAAACTCACAGAAACTAAACACTCTTATTTCGTCTATGCTTGTGGGTTCCACAGACCACTTTCGATTCAAAATACTTGATACCAAAATGCTGTAGTTGATCGAAATAGAGAGACAAAACGCGAATTAGATGTTTATATTTAAATCACAATTAAGTGCAACTTGTTTATTATTATCATGTGCGTATTTCAAAAGATTTTACAAATCGAGAGGACACATAAGTGTTTTAAAATCAAACTTCAAAAATGTAAATTACAAAAATAACAATTTTTGTAATTCTAATTTCTTGGCACATCAAGGTAGGTGGTTTGTGGTATGCAATGTTTATAAAAGTCAAATATTTTTCAAACCAACGATCTCATTACATCGAGAAATCATTAAATTGTTTCTTTTTCTTTTCACATTGACTCAATTATTGTTAGGCATACGTTGCCTCGGATCACTGTGATTTTTTTTTTATAAGGGTGGGGAAATCTTCATAGACACCCGGTCTTCCCAGACAAAGGTAGTGTTGGATTCCATTCTTCAATGACCTACAAACTAAAACCCCCTTCCTTAGTATTCATGCTCTCTTCTCCTCGGAACCGCCTCACAGCACTACTTCGGGGAGGGGCAAAGCCTTCGCACCTACTTTCTCAGATCAATTAGGATTTAGGGTGTGAAATGGTGTGATATGCGCAATATAGTACTCCTTATGTACCCAAGCCTTTATCCACCTACTCCTACATCCTATCCTTCTCGTGGTCTCACCTGTTATGGTGAGCAACCCCATGAACAATCAGGTAACCACCCCTGGTTTAGTAGTGCGGGTCACTTAGCTGAAGGATGAGGGGGCTGTCTTCGGGAAGTACCTAGACGCTACGTTTATGGAGGGTCGAAGACAGTTAGGCGCTATCAAGATGGGATGGCGGCTTAGCATGGTGGCAGAGGATGTCGACGGTAAGAAACAACGGCAGCATGCACAGTCGTAGTCAGATGGTCAGATGGTGACTACCAAACACCGATGGAGTGCTACAGGCACATTAAGGCATACTAGCAAAGCATTGAACACGGACAATGAATTTGGTTAAACGGTATTCTACTACCATTCTCAGGAAGGGTGACACTTTCACGAAGCGGCTAGTAGGTTAATATCATGGTTGTCCCCGTCCCGGTAAAACCTTGGCAGGCCTCCAAGTACGTTCGAAAGCTCGTCCTGTGAAAGGGAGATGTAGGCTCAGATGAACATTCCTGTCTAATGCCGATCTAGACCGTGTCAACTCTAGCATGACCTCACTGCTTGCATAGGTGACCATGAGATCACGAAGGTAACTGCACTACGAGATGGAGATAGCGGCTTGGAGGGGGGACCCAACAGAATGGAAGGAAATAATAGTAATGACGAAAACAAAAACCAGCAGAGGAAATCAGCGAAGGAGGATCAGCGGATGAACCTATCGGAGGTTCGGATTTACGATGTGTTCGCAAGAAGTTCGAAGATGGCGAGGTCGCCCGTGAGAACAAGCGAGAAAAAAGCAAATGCCAGCCAGCCCAACGATACTGTCGAGCCCAAGCTGACAAAGTTGGAGCTAGCCAAAAAAATGACAAAAGAGCTGCATGAATTTATTCAAGACAAGAATAACGTGCATAAGGGCATATAGAGGATGGTTATTAGAATTAGAGCCTACTTAAGCGAATTGCAGCATTGCAGCAGGACCTCAAGTCGTGGACGTAGAAAGCAGAAACAGCTGACAAGAAGGAGAAAACAGACGAAGCGGTCGAAGTGCCAGCTACCCCACTCTCGGATCACTGTGATGTGATTTGAAGAGTGTGCCGCCGCTGTGGGTGTCAAATGGTGTGGTATGCGTAATATAGTACTCCTTATGTACCTTAGCCTCTATCCACCTACTCCTACATCCTATCCTACCCGTGGTGACACCTGTCATAGTGAGCAACCCACATGAACGATCAGGTCACCAACCCTGGTGTATTAGTGTGGGTCACTTAGCAGAAGGATGAGGGGGGCTGTCTTCGGGTAGTACCTCAACGTCACGTAGAGCGAGGGCCGAAGGCAGTTAGGCGCTATCAAGATGGGATAGTACCTCAGCAGGGTGGCGGATGATCTCAACAGCAAGGGACAACGGCAGCATGCAAAGTCCGAGTCAGCAGGACTACCATCACTCACCAACCCGCACCGGCCAGCGTGGTGTTTTAACGGCTAAAACCCCCCCGAAGATGAAGAGCACAACCAGGAAAAATCGGCCCTTAGTTCCCAGCCGCTCGTTGATCCCTGACTCCGACAACGGTCAGACCAGACGACGAGCAGAGGGTGCTAAGAATCCCTGGGTTACAATAGGTTGTCACACCGGACTATACATTGCCACGTATAACACTCGAACTCTATCATCGAACGAAAAACTTCTCGAATTGGAGTCGGCACTGGAAAAGATCAAATGGGACATTGTCGGATTGAGCGAAGTCAGGCGACGTGGTGAAGAATGCTTGAAGTTGAAATCAGGAAGCACTTTGTACTACCGTGGAAGCGATAGCCAAACAGCGATGCAGGGTGTAGGACTGCTCATCAGCAAACGCTGGTCGAACCGTATAATCCAAATCAACAGCATCTCCGACAGAGTCATCTATGTGCGGCTGAAGATAAATGCGATGTACAGTTTGAAAGTCATCCAAGCGTACGCAACGACGACGGATCACGACGACGAAGAAATTGAAAGCTTCTATGAAGATGTCTCCAAAGCGATTGAAGAAAACAGAGCTCAATATCAGTTGCTAGTCGGCGATTTCAATGCCAAATTGGGAAAAAGAGAAGACGTTGCAGAAACTTCGATTGGAACGTTTGGGTACGATCAGAGGAACGAACGAGGAGATACTTTGCTGAATTTTCTCCAACAACAAGGAATTTTCGCAATGAACTCATTTTTCTCCGGTAAGGTTCAGAGGAAGTGGACTTGGGCCAGTGCAGACGGCAGAACAAAGAACGAGATCGATTACATCATATCGAACCGCAAATCGATTGTCAAGGATGTTACTGTGCTTAACCGTTTCACAACAGGCAGCGAGCATCGAATGGTGCGAGCCAAAGTCGTCTTGAACACACGGACAGAGAGAGAA